>OOFC01023467.1:0-15198 GCA_900323345.1 Pseudochromis fuscus | reverse complement strand
AGCTCGTATCTCTGAGCAGCAGGAGGAAGCCCACCTCTTACCATACAATGTGAAATATTTATGGCATATATCGCATTCCCTCTTTTGAATTAGACAAATAACGCCTTTCTTTATCCAAACCTTTAATGCCACGCCTCACTCAGGTTAGTTAACACAAGTATGGAATAAATCATTCGTATTGGTCCACATTTTTGTGTAATTTAGTTTAAATTCTGGGACTCGAGGACAGTTTTTTTGCACATGTATCAACAGGGATGTGATTTTCTGAATAGCTGATTGTGAATTTAGGAAGACTGTGTTCGCTTACTTCTTTATTACTGTACAGGAGGAAGTGCTGCTCCCTACACTCTCACTCTTTCGCTCTCTTTCTCTATCTTGTTGACTCGATCTCAAACAGCTTTTGGATCTCATCTATTTCCTGGTTTGGTTACACTCCTCCCCCCTCCTCTCCTTTTTCTTTCTTTCTTTTTTTTTTTAAATTTCACATCTCTCTTATTTCCACCCAACTCTCCCCCTCTCTCTTCTCTCCTCTTTTGCTTGGCCACCTTTCCTCTTCAACTTATCAAATTCCATAGGGTGGGGAGGGGAAGTGAGGGTGGATCCACCCACATGAGTGATCATTCATTGCTATTTTAGCAATGTTTTTCTCAGCTGGGGCCACAACATCCACCTGCAAAAAAAAAAAAAAAAAAAAAAAAAGCTCCCAATACAACACAGATTGTTGCATCACTGGATCAGCATAAATGTAGGAGCATAAAAATGGCAATACATCACAGCGCAAACATTGTTAAACCATGCTTATAATAGCTAATTTGCCAGCAGCAGCAGCAGCAGCAGGAAGGATAAAGATAAAGGTAAATGGCCAACTCCTGTTGTTGTTGTTAGTTCAGGGTGTGTGCAGTGTGTGTCAGGCAGGGAGGGATTGTTGAAAAGTCCTCTCAGTACAAAGGGAAGGTGACTGATTGAGAAGTCCCAGGTTGTGTTCTGTTGCTAATATAGTTATGTGGTGTAATCGTGCAATAATAACATCATAATCCCATCTGGAATGAGAAACTGTGGACTGTGTGCTACAGTGATTGAGGCCATTTCCTGTGTGTGTGTGTGTGTGTGTGTGTGTGTCGGTGGCAGTGCATTTTAAGCAGCAGTGACTGCAGGAGGCAGCCTGATGGATACAGGATCATACTGCAGCGCTGACATTGTCTTCAGTCCTCCTCCTCTACCTCCTCCTCCTCCTCCTTCTTCTTCACCCTCCCTTACTGTCTGCCTGCCTCTCAGCAGAATTATCACTCTAAAAAAACACACACACACACACACTCACACTAGCCCTGAACGCACACAGCTGCAGATGCAGCAGCAAGTGCAGCCACACATTCCCTGCAACAACACATATGTACACATAACACACACTGGTAAAGAGCTCGGAGCTGATTACAGGAGAACCGATGGACAGAAGTGCATACATGCACTCTGAAGGTAGCTACAGATTCCCTACAGCAAAACTACCGCTCACCCCTCCCCTGTGTACTGTACACACACACTCCCCTACTCATGCAACGGCAGCCATTAGGAGATAAAAAAAAGTGCCATTAGGGACACACAATAAACACGGCAATGGGATTTTCATCATTAGATCTTATGTCAGTTTGTTAGTGAGCCCACATGAGGATCCCATGTCAGTGTCACACAAGGCAAACAGGAAGTCAGGCAGGGGAGCCGCTGTTGTCACCAAACATGCACGCATGGTTTATTTTACTGGTGACAGCGAAGCCTGCCACGCACAGACGGAGGGAAGTGTCCGCTCCTGTCGTAGCCCCTTTAAAGCAAACACAGGGCCGGCTTTGTGCGTCTTCAGGTTCAAAAGAAACACAGAGGAAAGAGAGGGTGCTGGTAGTATGTGTGTGAGTGTGTGTGATATGGGGGAGGCAGGAAAAGGTGAATAAAGCTTGTGTATACTGTGTGTGCTGGCGTGCCGGCATATCCGACCCTCATTCTATACATCGGCTCACGCTGCAATTTGAAGCCACTACTATTGTGCTGTACATCACACTGCTTTGTCTCGTGCATATGGTGTCCAGTGGCAGTGTTATTACCCACAACTGTAAGTCACATCCTTATGCTATCTCATGGAAAAGCTGTTGGCATCTAACTTATACCTCTGGTTTATCAAATCCTTCCTTTTGATCTCATCTTAAATCCTCTTTTTCTCTTTAAGTTGCTGACTCATATTGTTGTCGACACACATCAACAATGAAGCCTTGTGTTGTCATATCGCCGTCGTGTTTATCTGTGCGATGATGTTGTAATTAACACGATGGCCCGGACGTGTTGCCTGTTTGACATTGCGTCTGACATTGAATCTGGTGGTAGACAACCGCTCAGAGGCATGTGATGAGTATGCCGGCGAGAGGGCTAGAGTCTAGACTCCAGGCGACACACCATATGATATTGATTATCTTTTGTTTGGCTATCTCTGCAGCTCCTTGCCCTAAAGGACTGAACTCACTATATTGTCTGGCATGAGGCTCTATTATTCCAATTTAGCGAGCTCTCCAAGCAGCGGCAAATGCTCTGCTGTTGAAATGTGTCCATGAGATCCCATAACAAGGCTGTAATACATTTCACCCAAATCCACTCGATGGTTTTGGGAACATAAAGTTAAGTTTTATTGAACACAAAGTTCTTCAGTTGAGTTATAGCAGAAAATATACTGCATGTGATAAAAATACAAATGAATTCTTGACGTCCTTTCTTGAATATTATCTCCTTGCTGTGCTATTTGATCCTGGAATGTCAACTACTTTACTTCAAGGTTACAAAAGCGCAGCCATGTCTTCCCTTTTTTTCTCTTCTCTGCTGATTCACTTTAATCCCGAGTCTTTCAGATCTGTGCTGTTTGGCCTTGCACCTGTGATGCAGTGAAACACTTGTCTGGTTTCTATCTGTAAGTTGTTGTCTTGCTAGATTTTCTTTCCCTTTCTCGCTGGCTTTTTATCACCTCGTGTGGGGCAAAAGTTCAACCAGACTCGTGCACAAATTAGCTGATTCGACACCTCGTAAGCGAGCGGTGTTTAATGTGAAAGTGGGGCGGCGTGTTTCTGTGTGAAGCTAAGGGGATGTATGTGAGAAACAGGCTTCTCTAAAACCAGTGGTTTCAGGACCTACTCTCTATATGAAACACAGTGTGGTGACCACAGAGATCACACCAGTGGGGATTCAAGTTTTTAACATTTATTTAAAGTAAATTTCAGCAATAGTTCCATATAAGTTGAGTAATAATTATTGTGGCTGCAGCAGTAATATTTGGAAACAGCTTGAACAGATAAAGATGAGAGGCAAACGTAGACTGTATGTAGCAACAGATGATGCAACTCAGTCTCAAACGTGAAGCATGTGGACAAGTGAAAAAATACAAATACCCCCGATGGCCACTAGAGGCTGGCCGCAAAAAAAATGTTGCTCCAATTAATTTTCATTGTCAATCAAAAAATACAAATTTTCAACTAAAAACTATATTTTTTCCCCACAAGTTACTCTGATGAAGCTTCAGTGGCCTAATGGATAAGTGAAGAGCCAAGCAGGGTTGTAGGTTTGAGTCCCATTTCAGGTTCTGTTCAGCTGAGTGGTGCTCAGCCCATCACCCAGAGGTCCACGGGTCAGAAACCATCCTCTCCCAGTGCTTTGATGAGGTGGCCGAGTGGGTAAGGTGATGGACTGTTAATCCACTGTGTTCTGCACATATGAGTTTCTTTACACAAGTTATTCACACTAAAAGAAATATGATGATAGTCAATGTCACACACTGCTTAGTTCAACAACATGCAAACAGGAAACATATCCAGTGCAAACAATGCATTAAAAAGCACTACACTGCATAATAACCTCTTTTTTCCACCAAGAGACATGGGTCAATATCACCTTAATTATCACTTATAATTTGCCATAATCCTGTGTTAAATATTCTAATGAAAATTCTTTGATTATTAAAGCACTGACATTTGTTATCACCATGTTGTGTTTTAAATAAAGATGTAGAATGGAGATAAGCTCGTGCCAGGTTTGCTTGGCAGCTCTTAAAAGACACTTGGAAAAGTCTTTACACAAATATTCACAAGACACGAGTAAATCTAGGCGACTCCCTGCGTCGCTGTTTATTTATTTATTTATTTTTTGTTTACGACCCGGCTTCACTGACGATGCATGAAACACGATTTCAAGCTGCAGAGCTATACAGTTCAAGCCCCATATTACCTGCTGTGCAGACACTTCCAAAAATCTGAAATAGTACTATATCTAAAAACCTGCTTACACACCCACTCAGCCTAACCCTCCCCTCAACTGCTCTCACTCACTCGCCATCGTGCCCACCCCCACACATACTCCTTCCATTATCACTCCTGAAAAGTTGAAATTTTATTTTTCTACCATTAATGTCAGACTCCAGTTATTGCACATTTCTGTTGTTGTATATGTAGACTAAAGTGCCATCTACAAAGAGTTTATCAGTTGTAACTAATGGGGTATTTGATAGTTTTGAGCCAATAATAATAATAATAACAATGTCTGGGTTGCCAGGTTGTAAAATCTGACTTTGAGCTGCCTTTAGACTGTCGAATCACTTATTTCTGCAAATGGTCTGGATCCAAATCTATTTTATACCAAGTGCAGACTTGACTAATAAAATGTGACATTAATTATTTATTCAACTACAGACCTCGTGGCTTATTAGGAAGTGAGAAATCCATGAGCGTTTATTAATGGTTGCATTACTGGCAGGAGCTTTGTCCCATTAATGGGTAATGACTTGGGTAAAAAACATTATTTACAGCTTGTAAAACATAACGGTGTCTTATTAGAGAGCAGAATGTGAAAACTTCATTGAATTAAAAAGAAAGACAAGATCTCCATCTACCAAGCACTGAAGTGAACACATGGACTCACAGAGCGACATCCTTTCATGTGTGATGTGGGGGCAAGTGTATGCAAGCTGTCATTTGAGCCAAAGAATACAGCAGGTGATGTCAGTAATTGGCTCCTCTCTGGGTGACGGACTTAATCACCTGTTGTACTGTAGGTGATAGTTGGAAACCTGCACACATGCCCCCACTACTATACATATCTATTTATATGTATATCTATATGTATATGTATGACACTTTGTGCTGTAACTCACGATATTTCAGAGTAATATAGTACTTTTTATTTCACTATGTAACTTCAACTATCTTTCAGAGCAAGACTGTACACATAAACACACAGAATACATTTATAGACAGTAACATATTTAAGCAATTATTCCCAAACATTTCTGGTTTGGGGCCCGTTACCAAAAAAAAAAAAAAAAGTCTGTCGTTGGAGCTACTTGTGTCATTTTCCACTACAGACAGATTTTCCCTCTATGACCTAAAAAGTTACATAAAAGAAAAGATTAGAAAGAAAAAAATAGTAAAGGTTAGAAAATGAAATTAAATTTGAGTGGGAAAACTTCTTTAATTACCTCACGACCTCTTACATTTAGCTCGTGACCTCTTAAGGAGGGAAATTCCCAGATCATGATGGTCTCATAAGTAGACTGCAGTGTTGAATTTGAGTGTTTTCTATAATAGTGTAGGTCTACAGTAAAAAGCATTTCAAGGTCTTAACGTCTAAAGATTCCTCACAGCTCCACCACAATAACACAGTTGTAAAATCTAATATGAAGTGGAAGAAATGTTAGAAGTTTAAAACGTGTGGAATCCATTCACACTTGACAATAACCTCAGAAATTATACCTACGACAAACAGAGTTTTGGAGAAGCCACTTATGTGTATTTACCAAGTAAGTAGCAAGGGGATACTTGAATACATTTAAAAAGCACTGCCTTAATGAATGCTTAAAAATACCAGTGTCACAAAAACACACCTCTTGAAGTGTGAAGGTCGAGAGCTACTGGTCCTAACTGTAGCTGGTAGATAAACCCACTCTTCCTCCAGTGACACCAGTAAGATGCCACTTTAAAGGAATAGAAATTGTATATTAATACATGCAGAGGTTGAGAGATGTAATATTGAGAGCCTATAAGAAAAAAATCAGGCATATTTAACCTGTATGAATAAGTTGTGAGTGATGTTGTATGGCAGTCCTGATGCCACTACTGGGCTGCCATGATGATGACATCACATGGGCTCAAGGCTGAATCTCCACTGGTGTTGCTCTTCAGTACAAACAGGGTAAAGTGCTAGTGACTCACACTCCTGTTCGACCGAGCTGGTTCCAGTGCTAGTTCAGAGCCAGTACCTGACTTAGCAGCAGGTCTTTCTTACCCCTTTTCCACCTAGCCCTGCTAGGTCCGGGCTGGTCCCAGAGCTGGTGGTTAGTTGGTTCAGATCCCTTTCCTCCAAAGAATCAGTTTGCTTTCCACTGGCAAGGAGCTAAGTTGGGGCTGCGTCACGTAAGTCGTCACTGCATAGGTAGCCGGTTCACAACAACCGGCCGCTAGCAAGCTAACCGCTGTTGACAAACTACTGTTACCCTGTTACTATCAGTCCATGAAAAAAATATTTTTTTCAGCGGATATTCTTGTTACAACATGATTGAGTTAACAAAGCAGTGTTGCATTGCTACATGTGTGGTATTTATTCAGTTTTGGGAAATCACAAAGTCCTTCCTGATCGCATATGATGGCAAAGTGCACCCTCACTGTAATAATGTTTAAATGGAGGAGTTATCGTGTGCATACAAGTGCTGTCCCTGGTTTTACAGTCTACACTGAGATACAGAGCCAAAACCGTGTTTTCACTACTCTACTCTTCTACTATTGCTAGTTGTGTTTCCACCGTTGCTCCCCCAGCTCCTGGTGTAGTCGCTGCTTACTCGGTGCTGAGCTCTGGTCCAGCAAAGAAGTGGGATCTGACTTAGCCCCAGTTTTAGCGGCTGGTGCCAGTTCTCGTGGAAAACTGGTATCTGTTTCTGGGTCCAGCTGCTGAAAACTGGTGCTTAGAAGGCACCAACTCTATGCTGGTCCAGAGCTAAGCCCTGAGTACGTCAGTGGGTGGGGGCAGGGTTATGGTGATCAACAAGCAACAATAGAAACACAGAACCGCCATTTTTAAACAACAGTTAGCGAGTAGTGTAGTAGAGTGAAAACAACTTTACATGGACGCATACATAAAGCAGCAATGGTCTAAGGAGGAGACCCAGTGCTTCCTGGCGCTGTGGTCTTCTCCTGAAGTCCACACCAAACCAGACAGCTGGATACGAGTGGAGCCTCGACGAGCTCCTTAATAAACTGAAAAAACTCAATAATGACAACAGGGACCAGAAGAAGGAGCAGGGAGGCAGCAGCAGTGGTCGGACGAAAAAGATTTAAACAGCTACGTATGCAGTCACCTACTGACGTTTTACGGAGACATAATGACTCCAACTGAGCCCCAGCACCGAACTAGCACCTGGTTGTTCTTGGTGGAAAGAGGATCTTGCTGTGGTGACAACAATCCTGATGTGCAGCTTCCCCATGCTGAGCCCATGATGTCAGAGCATTTCAACCAATCAGAAAAATAGAAAAAGCTTTCTGATTGGTTGAAATATTAAAAGTGGCAGCCTAAAAAAAAAAGTCCATGATACAGGAATTATGACTTTCAGAGATCTTAGTTGAACAAGCTCCTTTTCTTTCCATTCCCCATTAGTCTATGCCATGATTTATCTTCCAAACTGTATTTGGACCATGGGTTTTTGATTACTCTAAATCTAATAACTCAGTGTTTTCTATGTCATTATCTTCATTTATCAGCTTTCTGGAGAGTGTACACATTTTCCAGTAACATGTACACTTGCTACAAATGTACCACTCTAAAAATGGTCGGTTTGCAGCGCACAAAAAAAACACACAAAGCAGACATCTTGCATCGCCCTCCACTTATCTTGATCTCGCTAATTATATCCAAGTGTGCGTGTCCGTTGGTGTGTGTCTGTGTGCACGGCTGTGTGTTTGACTTTCCTACTTACGCCACAGACAGCTGTTGTTTGTTTTGCCCCCAAGTGCTCGAACCGACTTTGTAATTAGCCCTATCTAGTTTTACTTTACTGAAGTGATGTGTGTGTGGAGGTGGAAGAAGAAGAAGAAGAAGAAGAAGAAGAAGAAGAAGAAGAAAGGCCCTAAAAATCCCCCACCCATCAACATCACTACCACCATCCCCACTCCACAACACCCTTTTTTTTTTTTCACCCACCCCCCAATCCTTTCTGCAAAGTAGAGCCCGGATCTCCCCACCACACACACACACACACACACACACACACACACACACACACAGGCGTACACGAGCTTCAGCCACTGACAATAGCTCCAACACAGAAGCCATGTTCAAAACAGCTGACACAGAAACGCGTCAGTTTGTAGTTGCTACACCACAACTGAAGATGATTTTCTACATACGTGCGATCTCACACACACACACACACACAAAAACTATATTGAAGTTCAGCAGCATGTTACATTTGCTTATACACACAAACCTGTTGCTTTAACTGTCAAATCTACCAACACATTTTCTCAACAACACAAGTCGCACAAACACCGGTCCATTGGAGTGTTTTTCATTATCGTCAGCACTTAAATAGAGAAAGTAAAAGTTAAAAAGAAATAGGCCTCGTATAGGAAGGTGAGGGAGGAAATCATGGCAAGGCATGCTTTTTTTTTTTTTAACCGAGAGGGGGGATGGGTGGCTTTTAGATTGTCCCTCCTCCCTCTTCCTCTGTCTTTTTTTTTCTCTTCCCTCTCATCTTTGTTCAAGGGCTGGCCGGCTCAAACAAGCCGCCCCCTGCACGCTCAACTATATGAAGTGAGTCAAAAAGAAAAGAAAAGTTGATGGTTTGTACTGTATACTGTTATTGTGTATCTGTGTGTGAGAGAGTGTAAGTGTGTGTGGGAATGAGTGGGTGTGATGTCAGGGGAGTTGCACTAAAGTGGACATAAATGGATGGACGCTGGGAAGGGGGACAAACACACTTTTATTTCACATCTTTGGAATATTCATGCAATTAAATAAATATCAGTTGTTGCTTTATTGTAGTGCTTCATCATTCTTGCATTTCTAAATTTCAAATCCTCAATGAATAATAAATACAACACTCAGGAAATCATTTATCATCTTCATCACCATCATCTCCTATTTTTTTTTGTATGTGCCTCCTCTCTTTCATCTCCATACCGCTGCACCCGGGCTCTGGTGTATGTCTTGGTTTAATGACCACTGATGACGCACAAACACAATTTCCAAGTCCATCTATATGCTGTGGGCAGGCAGGGACACACAAAGCTCCTCTCTGAAAAACTCTCTCTCTCTCCCCTCACAAAGCCTGCATGCCTCTCATTTGTAAATCACTTAAAAGCATGACAAATGTGCATTGGAAGTTTCAGAGCGTCCCTCTTGAAAGCGCTTGCAAGTCTCTCATTCACACCCACTCCTACCGATACACGCCCGCATTGTGCAAACTTAGACATATAGCTTGGCGCTACACGCATGGTCATTGTGGCTTAATTGGTATCAACTCCAAAATGCAGCAGAAATATTTACAGTAATGAAAAGGCGATTTGCAGTGAGTCTTATCTTTGTTTTGCTCCTGCGGGAATAATGAGATGTGTTGAAAAATGACGGAGGCAGGTCAGTGCGATTTGGCTGATTACAGTCGCTGCTGCTGCTGGTGGCTGAACTGAAAAGGAGTTTTGTGGTTGCGAAATGATTTGAGAGCGGAGAGAATGTTCGAGTGAAATCCAAAACAAAGGAGTCTTGTCCCACAACACTAATCCCAGAGGAACATTTCTGCCATAGACTGGGAATTACTGTGTGTTTCAATCATGTGATGGGCCATCAAGTGGAGGGTTTACAGCATTTTCTTGTGTGTTTGGGTCTGAATGTAATCTAAGCTGATGGGCAGCGGCTGAGACTTTATATTGCCACAACAGTATTTTACAATTTAGGCTGTGAATGAAGGGTAGTGTGTTTGAGTGTGTTAACACGTCATCGTATTCAGATGATAACTGGGTTCATAGCCCAGCAGTGCGAAAATTGTGAAGAGGTCGCCAAGGGGTCGCTTACAAAAAAAAGTTAAACCACATAATTTGAGTTTGGTTGTTTCTCTATTGTTGTTTGCAATAAAAAGATTTCTTAACATCTGTAAAGATTATTCACAGTCGCACCACAACAGCACAGTCATTAAATCTGAAATAAAGTGGAAGAAATGTGTTGTAGAAGTTTAAAATGTGTGTACAGAATTTATTCACAACAGATGTGGAAAGCACTGATTTAACTGATATTGTAACTATGTTCACGGTTTTTTCTTGCGTACAGCATGGACTATCATTTCATGTGATAGTGACTAATAACTGGCAGTGAGTTTTTGTCTCTTATCTGCAGACAAACCACAAAAAAAATCATTAAACATGAAGAATGCAAAATATTATGCTGTCTTTTTACTACAAGTGCACTTACTCCAGTAAAATTTCATTAATTTCCATTTTACATAACTTTATAATTTCACACATTTTAGAGGGAAAACATTATACTACATTACATTTTTTACCTTACAAATAAGATTTCATGTTACAGAAAAACTCATAAAATAAGTATTAATCAATTGGTTTCCAACCTTTTTGGATTGTTTTTTTTAGTCTTCTCTACAAAAATCTCAGATGATTCAATTCAAATAACTATAAGAAGGACACTACTGCTCATCACACATTTACTGCACATTGTTTCATTTTGTATATTTGTATTCATCACATCTGTATCTTTGTTTTTCATAAATGTTTAATGTTCTTATTCACCAAAGAAAATTCCTTGTTCATGGAGATGTACTTGGAAATAAAGCTGATTCTGATTCTTATATAACTACAGTTAAAATGACATACGTGTGATTTGTATAGCAGGATTGTTTTTTCCTGTTGCCTGCCCACTGACCACTAAGATGTAGCTCTGATAGATGCCTGACCCTCAGGTTGGGAACTACACCATGAAAAAATGTAAATAATACTAGCCCCGCCTCCTGTAACAGTACCAATGTGATAATATACCATTAGCTACTGTCGAGGTACATAACATAAAGCAAGTGTGTTTACATCAGAGGGTAATCTTACAGCAGAAAAGATCCTGCCCTGACTGAGCTTTTGTCAACAGTTGTTGCCACTGGCTGGTAGACAAGCCTGGTAAATGCAACCATGTTGTGACATATGATTAAAATAACTAACCATGCACTTTCTGAACAATGCTTGCTGTCAGCAGAGGTTGGATGTATGAGTGTCTGCCAAAAGACTAGACGCTTATTACAGAGTCCAGATGAGATTTTGGTGCCAGTTCTTATGTCACATGATGATGACTCCTGCAGAGGATTCACCCTTAAACAGTGTGGTCACAGGTAGTGGATCCTCTCTAGTGTGTGGTTTATTGCTGCTGAAAATAAATAAATAAATACACGGGGCTGTGTGTGTTTGAGCCTCGTCTCTGCTGCACTCACCGGAAGTTATGGTTTATTGTAGATACTGTCTCACACTAACACAGCCAACAAGGATCACTCAGAGGGAAGCTCTGCAATATCACTCAAGTAAGTCTGATAAATTAAATCCAGCTACAGCTTCAGGTTTTATGCATTTTCGACTATTTAAATATTTCTTGATTCAATCTCCTGCCTTTTTTGATGAGGTTTTAAGGGCATCTAAAATCAAGTGACAAATGAAACTTGAAGTGTGGTTTACCCAACAAACCTGCTGCTAAGCAATTGTTGCCATCCTAACATAGAAACCCTGACAAAAGTATAACACAATGCCCATAGAGGAATCACGTTGTAGTGCCATTTACTACTGCATGCAACTCCCCCAGCTCATCCATTGCTGATGAAGTGTGCGTTTTATTCTCATGAGAAGTGTGCACCGTTGTGTTGCAGCATTTGAACACCAAAGTGATTCTTTGCGAGCTGCACTTGCAAGACTGAAGGGGAAATAAGATCGGTCAGGTCTTTCTGTTTGATGCACATGACAATTTAAACTGATACAGCCATCACATCTTCACGATTCACCCGTAAATATGCTGTAATGAAAAATTAATGAGGTATACTTTGTCAAAGGATAAATTATTTATCCCCGCACAAGGTTTCAACACCTCCATTAAGCGTCTGGTCACTCCCCACAGCGCTGTGTAAGACTGTTATGTATCCCACTTAACCATAGCACACGCAGCAAAAAGCATTTCACAGCACATCAAAGTTTTCAGCCCCCCGTCCTCAGCTCTCTTTATTTTTTGCACTTTGGTGGTTTTTTTTGTTATTTATTTATTTTTGGTCCCCGCAAACATGTGCAAATAATACACATGAGCGCACCTCCTCTCCCACGCCACCACACTTGTGTCTTTGTGCGAGACCCCTGCCTCATCCCCATTGTCATGTTAATTACCTGTTTGCTCTGTTTTGCAGGAGCCCACCATCCATCAAAGCGTCTCCCGGCTTTTCATCTCACACGGTGCAGCTCTACCTGTAATTAGGTTTGGTGGAGGGAGAAGATGGATTTTGTTAGCACCATGCAGGGGGGGAAAAGAAGACATTAGGTAGTCTCCATGGCTGCTCTGGGACCAGCCTTTAATGGTGTCTAATTGATCTAGGCTGTCATAGGGCCACGGCTCCGTGTGGTAGGAAGCTGATTATCCTTATGTGCTGTCCTCTGTGCATAAGCATAAACTCAGCAACCTGGCTATAGCAGTGTGATAAGGTGGGTGTGCATACAGGTGTGCAATTGTATGCACCTGTATAGACAAACATATAGTTGCAAAAGATGGGGGAGGGGATCCTTTATGTGCTTTTGTCTACATGTGCATTGCATTTAGGGAATCACAGGTGAATATCTGTGCACGAGGGGTGACCGTGCATGTGTGTGTGTGTTGTGTGTATGCACATTTGTATTTATAGTGGCTGACGAGAGGGGAGGCTGTGCTGCGGTCAGAATAATTTAACATCCAGATGTGCGGAAGCCGGGGGGAAATCGATACAGACGATGGCTCCCGAGCAGGTGATGAGCATACTGTAATAATGCAGTGAGAATGGAGACGGATTAATATTTAACAGTAATCTGGACTGAACAGATGGACGCTGAGGAGTGCGAGTTTATATCAAGGACAAATAATTGCAGGAAATGGTGTTATAACCATCAAAAGAATCATAATTAGGAGGAGGCGATATCATCATTTGACAACATTTTGGATCACAGACCACAAATTAGTGGGCACTGTGAATTAAGGGCATCAGTAAAACACTGTGCACAGCTTAAAAAATGCTTGGCTGTTTTAACCAGGAAGTGGGTAAATACTGGACTGACGACATGCTGTGTTAATGTAACTGAGTAAAAACAATATAATGTTGACTAAAAACAATAAAATTTGACTAGGTTGAATTAACCCTGCATGTAGCTAGTCTCATATTTACCCAGTTCTGGGTTAAAACAACACAACATTACTAGTGTTCACAAGGGAAGAAGACACAAAGTTCACTATAATAGTTTTGCTTGTACAATAACATTAGATTTAGTCTGTGATTGAGAATTAGTTTTTATATAAGCTATAACTCCTTTTTTAATGGGCTATATTTATGTGGTCAAAATGGTCATTAAACTCTACAAAATAAAGCGTTGCATTGTTCAGATCTGTTTTTCTGTAATTACAATGTACTTACAGAAAATGCAGACTGCAATGGTTCCATGTTCACACCCTTTTCCCCATAATTACAGTGCAGTTCAAGGAGGTAGTAAAGTTTATTTTGTAACTGAGTTTAAGTGGCACATGCAGTTTTGTGTCTTTTGGTGTTGTTGTGAGAAGAAACACAGACTGAAGATGAAGTTCTCTGGTGTAATTACTTGATATGCCCTGAGTAATTCAAAGGACTTATAGTACCTGCATGCCCCATGTTTGCTGTATTCCTTCATTTGTACAAATACCCAGTGAGTATTTACCTCATATGATATATAATATTAACCCTGTAACTTCCAGGCGGTAACACGTCTATGTTTACATCTCAAACTCATCATTCAAGGGTGATTCTCTAACTATCAATGAATGTGTGTCCCAGGCAGAAATAAGAAAAACAAAAACACATTTGTCGTGTTTTATTCATGCTGCACTTACCAGACACAAAGATGAACTTACATAAAATTTATGATAGATAAATTACTATTTTTATGATATAAAATATAGTTTAATATTGAGTGTTTTTGCTATATGTCCTTTGTCATTTCTACCACCCACCACAAAATGTAACTTTTAACTTTTATTTTGTTAACCTTTGTCGACTTGTAACCACATCAGTTGTCATGTGACAGGAGAGCTAATGGCAGGATAGCAACGTTAGCTCCAAGGAGGTAAGGAAACAAGAAAAAAATCCAGGTAAATTTTTGCAAAACTAAGAGTATTTTGATTGGTCGTCATTTCCAAACACCTCATATTTCCTTTGAATGTACTAATAATGACAGTAATACCATTTTATATTGTGTATTTTGAGTTTATTTTATGCTAACTCTAAAACAGAGATTAGCATGCTAATATGTCATGAGATTTAAAAGAAATGCTAAACATTGTCCTTTCCACAACAGTCATTTCCATCATTTTATTTATTTAAATATATAATATTTATGTAATTTCATTACAATCACTATCAGTTAATATTTCTACACATTGTGATGAAGCAGAACAAATCAAAATATTTATAAAAATATGTGTTTCTGTAAAATATCATGACCAAATTTGACTGTAGTTGGAGAATCGCCCTCAAACTATTAGATTACATTATATTACATGACCAGCGTCATTGAGCATTTAATCAGAAGCTCTCATCGATGAAAACCACAGCGTACCATCACAGATTTATATATGGACGGAGGAGGAGATTTAAAAAATAATTTTCCGTATGTGTTTACTTCCTCGTGTTGTGCACTGTAGGGACGTCCACGCTGCTCTGCTGACCTTCAGCATGAAATGAAAAGTGTCTGATGCCTCTGGTGTGTTTGGAGGGGCTTTTCTCTTTTCCGAAGATGGACAGCCATGCATTATTGATTACAAAACACTCCTGCAATGCTATTTCATCTTTCTGGCACAGCTGACCGTGAATTGAGCTTTATTTTAGAGTAGTTGAGATCTGCTTTGTGTCAGTGCACCTTTTTATGATTGGCTATGTGGAGTTGTTTGTGTAAT
>OOFC01023462.1:0-19661 GCA_900323345.1 Pseudochromis fuscus | reverse complement strand
GTGTTTTCCTGTGTGTGTTTCTCTCTCTCACACACACACACACACACACACACACACACACACACACACACACATACACACACACACACACACACACACACACACACACAGAATCACTGTCTGTATATTTCTGTATTTAATGAGCCTGCTTTGATGTACTCCAGCTTCCTACAAGGAGAAAACACAGAATTCAGAGAGCTCTCCTCAGCCAGTCTGACGTGCAGATCAGCTCCATGTTTGTGATGCTGATGAATGCTGCTGTCTGTGTGTTGTGTGGGTGAAGGGATGCAGGCCGATCCAGGTGTGCATGTCACTGTATGTTTCATTCAAGGTTAAAGTCTGTGCTACACTTATCTAAGTAAAATGGAAATTATTTAGTTCACAGTATGTTACACCAGTACCATACTGGTTTTATGAACTGCTGCCAGGAATTGTCCTGAAGTGAAACTGATGCTGTCTGTTCATCATTTGAAATATGTTATAATGTTTTACACAGTTGTGTAGATGTTATACTTATGGGAAAAAGACAGCAGTGGTTGTTTTCAGACTAGTTTTAGTTAGGTTTTAGATTGTTTTTTGGGTGGGATGAGTATTGGTTTAGTTGTGTTGAACTGTTTTAGACTGGTGTTACCTTCATTTTGGCCTTGATCTGAGACTGGTTTCAGGTTTGTTTTAGACTTAGTTTAGACTTGGTATTGAACAGGTGGACTAGCTTTGGTCTTGGTTTTAGACTGGGTCTGCACTCAGTTTGGACTTGATTTTGGAGTAGTTTAAAGTTTTGTTTTTGACAAATATTGGCCTGGCTTCTGACTTGTGTGTTGGTTGTGTTTTAGGTTTACTTATGAACTGGTTCGGACTTAATTCTGGATTTGGTATGAGACTGATTTTCACTTTCTTTTTGACTGGAATCACATTCTCTTTAGTCTCTTTAGTCCTGATTTGTACATGTTTTGGAGCTGATTTTAGATTTGGTGTTATACAAGTGTTAGCCTTGGTTTAGACTAGTTTCCGACTAGAGTTCGGATGGCTGTCTGTTGGACTTGGTTTCGGTTTGGTACTGGACAGGTTTTAACTTTGTCTTTGATTTTGGAGATGTTTTTTTATCGGATTTTGTACATGTTTTGAAAATTGGCTTAGACCGGCTTTTGGCTGGGATTTGAACAGCTTTTAGTCTTGTTGTAGATGAGTGTTAGACTGGTTTTACACTGGGTTTTGGGATATCTTGGAGAAGCTGCTACAATTTTTCAGTGTATTCAGTGTTTCTGTCTCTTCATAGAAACCAGACTGACTCCATGATACTCAGATCGGGACTCTTTGGGGTTCAGACCTTCTGCTGTGGGACTTCTGGATGCTTGTCCTGTTGACAGTCGCCTTTTCATCCGTATAAAGTGATGGTTGTAAATCTAAACTTCTGAAGTGGCCGAAGCTTTAGCCCAGCTCTGTATGTGCAGCATTACTGAGCAGAGCTGAGCCTGTAAGCTCCTCCTTGCTCTGACAGGCTGGATTAGCAGTCTGTCATCACAGCACGCGTCTGCGATAGGTCAGATTATAATTGATTAATCAGATTAGTGGCTGTCAGTGAGTGAGGGAGGAATATTTACATCAGAGAAGATGGGATTGAGCGATCAGATGGACTCAGGGCAGCCCGCGCTCAGCTAAATGGTCCGGATGATGCTTAATGTTGTGGAACTATTGTAATGGTTATGATAATGATAATGGCTTCTGAATAGGCCCTTCTGCTTGATCTGACAGACTGCCGGCTTTCACACACATTTTTTATATCGGAGCCCTGATTCCCTCGTGTGTTTTGAGTTAATATGTGAGTGTGGTTGTGTGTGTGTGTGTGTGTTTGTGTACTATTGATTAAACTGTTAATTTTCAGGCCTAAAGCTGCTGCTGCTGCTTCACTGCTGTTTCTAATCCTTGTAGTTGATGGTCCAGGACTGTTTCAACACTTTATGGCCTTCAGGCTTTATCTTCATTTTTTTTTCTCATGCAAGCTTTCCAAAAAAGAAAAAAACAAAAGACTCGCTCGCTCGCTCACTCAAATAAATCTCACACAAGTGTAATCCGATCAGTGTTCGATGGCTGCATTCACAGCCAAGTCATCGACTGTGGAAACTAATCAATATCACTTATCGTCTGCATGTAACTGATACTGGACACATTGATTTACCCCTCACTGCCACGGTCTGTTAGTTACAGACAAACAGTTGCGCTCCATCTACTTTTTACCTCTGGTTATTTCAATTCAAATTTATTTATGTCAAAGTTGTTGATCATATACATTTGAAAGACACTTCAGTGCAAAAGTTAATATTTTGTTTTATCACATAGGAAAATAAACAAATTAAAAGACACTTCAGTTCATCTTGTGGCTTCTCATACTTCTCAGACAAATCCCCTGCAGTTGCTCAGTGTTATAATCTATGATTATAATTAGTCTATCAACAATCAGGATCAGTCGGCTGTGATTCTGTGTAAACTTCAGGTTATGAATCTTCATGTCTGCATCGCATCTTCAGGGCAATTTTTCAGCTTTCAGAGTGAAATCTAAACCACAAAAATGTTAGAAAAGATTTCAGATTTAAAGGCAGATATGATTTGAAAATAAAAAGCACAAAAAACAATACAGTATTTGCCTGTTTTTAAAGGTGGTCAGAATGGGGGAAGTCACAAGTTTCATCACGATACAATATTACAAAGATTCTTTGGTTAACACTACGATTGTTGAAATGATTACAAAGTTCACTACAATACAGTTTTGATGCGACTCAAGTCCTCGACCTGAGATTGACATGAGACACATTTAACACAGTTTTGAATCAACTTGCAAACAACAATTAAAATGGAACAAATTCTTGACAACACATTTTATTACCAATGAAATAAACAGCATTTGTGAAAGCTGCTGCTCCTACAGAGTCATGGTTCAGTTTTAGTGGGAAAAGAAATTGGTCAAAGCTGGTGAGAAGGTGATGTTCTCACATGTTAATGCTGAGAAGAAGATGAGTGTTTGAGTATTTTATCTCCTAAAAAGATTGTTTAAAAATGTTAAGAGCTCTGAAATCCAACATATTTCCACACTGCTGACTCACTCCTGGTCAACCTGGTTCCTATAATCCACCAGGTGCTAGCTACTGTTAAAAGGTTTGGAAAGGAGAAATCTCCCTATGTGTTGAGGTGTGGATGTAGTTATATATCACTGTATCACTTTGCATTGATCATATTGCTTTGTTGGCTGTCTGCGCATCGATCCAGACTGATGGATTGTTACTCTCCTACTGGGTTGTACTTGTGCTCTGTGACAACCTTAGTCCTCTTTGGAGACCAATGACATCAGAGGGACTTGAGGAAAACATGTTGACTGAGAAGTTCATGATTAAAAATGACCATTTTGTTTAAGAGGAAATTGTGAGAAGGTGTTTTATGTAAGCACAAGTTTTTACTGCAAATTGTAACTGAAATAAGCCATTCATTCATTCATTCATTTGAATTGAAGTCAGTTGGAGGCAGAATGTTTTTGAGCTGGCCTCCAGTGGCAGTCACAGGTATTGCACCTTTATGCACTTTGGCATTGGCCTAATTTTTGAGACCTGGTTGCTATAAACAGTCTATGATTGAACTCAGTGGATCATCATGAAGTGCTGTTGTAACTGCAATCTTTGTGTTTTACGTGTGTGTATGTGTGTAAAATGTTACCTGTAAAAACACATCTAAATTCTAAAAATTAGTAGTTATCTATAAACTCAGCTGTAATTATATTCTAATTTTAGTCTGTGAAAGTTGTTCAGCGAGAAGCGAGAGAGAGTCTGTGTCGCAAGAAACAATTTTGCGATATGTCTTCATGCTTCTGAAACATGTCTCTCAGTCTTGTAAAGCTTCTCCAGAATCCGTCCTACAACAAAATCCAAACGGGCTTTTGGCAGAAGAAAAGAGTGTGTGTATGTTCACGTGAGAGTGTGTATGTGTGTGTGTGTGTGTGTGTGTGTGTGTGTGTGTGTGTCCATCCTTCTAGAGTAGTTACATAACAGGGTGGAAAGACAGAGCAGATTACATAAGGCTTCCCCCTATATGTGAACTAGCGTGCTTGTCTTCCTGTGTGTGTGAAGCGGAGTGTGTGTGATGGAGGGAACACGAGGTCACGCTCCAACAGCTGTCCGAGCATTTCCCTCTAATTACTGACAACTGTTCGCCCTCGTGACGCCCAGTTTGTTAGATTAAAACCCAAAAGAAAGAAACTCTGTTACTGCTCATCTTCTGTGTTTTCCCTCCTCCTCCACCACTCCTCCTCCTCCTCCCATCCATCACTCCCCTCCGGCGCCTCGGGCTCGTCCTCCCTGTCATCACCTCATGCACTGTGTGTCTGGAGGAAGAGGAGGAGGCGGGGCGTCCAGCAGGGCTCATATTAAATTAGATGAGCAGTAATGAGATTAAAAACCCTGCACGAGGGCATGCATGTACGTGTGTGTCAGGGGAGGTAGAAACTGTGTGTTTACGCCCATCTCTACGATTTCATTTTGCAGCTTTCCTTAAAATATGAAACTTTAAGTCTTGTAATGTAAGAGTTTTTATTAAAATTGAGGGCAGTTATCAGTTATCTTTCATACTGGGAAAGCTGTTCAGTGAGAATACAGAACAATTCTTTATATATTTAGAAACAAACTACTTCACACTACCATTAGAGTGGTTTTGGTCTTTTTTAGACTGGTTTTAGATGCTTTTCTGAACTGGTTTTGAACTTGCTTTTGATCTGGTTTTAAATTGAGTTAGTTGTTAATTTTAAACTGAGTTTTGACTTGGTTTGGACCAGTAATGGACCATGTTTAGACTGGTTCTGAACATATTACAGGATTGGTTTTGCAGTTGGTTTGGACTTGATTTCAGACTAGAATTAGACTGGACTTGGCTTTATACTGCTTGTTGGGCAGTATTTAGCCTTGGTTTTACACTGCTGTTAATGGTTTGGTTCTGGTCTTGATATTTGGATGGTTTCCACTTTGTTTGTACTTCATTTTGGAGAAGTTATGAAACTCTTTTAGACTTGTGTTTTCAGGATTACTGTTTAGTTGGTGTTGTCGTTAACTGGTGTTCATCTTGGTTTTAGACTGGTTTTGGACACATTTTGAGAACTGACTTTGACTAGTGTTGGCCTTGGTGTTGCACAGGTTTTAGCCTTGATGTATACCAGTGTTAGACTAGTATTGGACCTGGTTTTAGACTGGGTTTGCACTTACTTTGAGTTTGATTTTGGAGAATTTTGCTCTCTGAGGTTTGTGTAAGACCATCAGACTTGTTGTGAACATGTTTCAGAACTGATTTTAAACTTAGCCTGTTTTCACCTCGGTTTTAGACTGGTGTTAGTTACTAGTATCACACTGGATTTTGGGCTTGGTGTAGGACAAGATGCAGTCTTGGTTTAGATTAGTAGTAGACTGGCCTTGGTCTTTGTTTTAGTGTGGTCAGGGACACAGTTTTAGGCTTGGTTTAGACTTAATTTATGGAGACTTTTTAGGTTTGTTTTAGACTGGTATTAGAGCAGTTCTCAAACTTTTGAGACAGGAACCCCTAAAGATGCTGGTCGTTACATGTCCTCATGTCCTCATGTCCTCGTGTCCACATCATAAAAACCATCCACAGGGACAGAAACTGTGTGTTCATTTGCCAGAACTCTGCCATGAGCTTGGTTGTGTCTGTGTGTGCAGTGTTTTGATATCTGACCTCTACCTGCAGAAACTCACACATCGCATTTAACTACAATTACTTTTTTATTTGGCTACAGACCAACTTATTCTGGTTGTCTTTAAAGTGAAACTGTGAGGACAGCAACCGCCGCCGCCATTGTAACTCCCTCGACATCATTAATATATTGCAATTATAAAGATTGGCAGGTGGACACGGAGAGAGTATCGGCACCCCACCACCTTAAGATTAGCATTTCTACAGTGGCTTTTAAATAGACTTCTCCAGCTTTTTCCCTTGAAGTCTTCTTAGTGCTTTAAACTTTATCTTAAGGAAGAATTAAGCTGTGGAGATTGGACTGTTGAAGTCACACCTCTCTGTCTTGATACCCTACACCGTAAGAAACAATCATTTTCCAACAGCACAGAAAGAGTGCTCTGTTCACACCAAACTGGTAAAAATATGATTAATATAAAAGATATTTACATGTAAAAACAATAAAACTAATAAAAACACACTTACTCAGTGATTTTGTTGTAAAATTTTTTAAAATTTATGCAACATTACAAAACCATTGCTTGTTGTTTACAGGGTTATTCTTAGAATTTAAAAGTTTTAGCTATTACATAAAATTGTGTTTTTCTTTATAAAAATGATGATAAAAAATATTTCTGTGAGGGTTTTTGTTTTCGCCTGTTTTGCATAATCACTGATATTAAGGTTGTCAGAGGACTCAGGCAGACACTCTACTAAAAAACCCTCTTTCAACAATTTTCTAACAATTGTAGCTGATGTCTTGTGTCCTGATAAACCAGGTCATGGTCACCTACAATAAATCTTGGTAAATCAAATGAGTGAAACTGAATTTCTGTGTTAAAATAAATCAATAAATAAATAGTGTAAAAACTTTATGTGGTGAAAATGTCAATAATTGTACAAGATATGTTGATTAACAGTTTGAATATTTGTTATTTGTTATTATTTATAGTTATAGGTCTTTAATGTTTTTAACATTAGACATGTACATTTCCTTGGTTTGGGAAGAAAAAAGGTTTTTTGTCTAAATTATAATACACTTTTCTAGAGATTTCTTAGAGAATCTTTAAATTACATGTCATGTTTGATAAACCTTACACAAATGAATTATTTTCATGTTTTTCAAAATCACATGAAAAATCTGTAAAATGATGTAAAAAATAAATAAATAAATAAATTACAGATTTACTTCAGAGCATATATTAGAAATCACAATTAAAAACTATGCAGTGCGATGCTAGATGTGTTGGTTTCAGGGCTTTAAACAAACAAAAAAATCTATTATCAGTAAATAATTTTTCTGTAAACTTTTCTGTTTTGTTGGAAATTTGAAAGAATAAGAAATAAGAAAAAGAATATTTGACTTTGTTGTTAACACTCACTGTTTTGTGTGTTTTCACCAGGTGAACCAGGAGAATGTGGTGAAGGTGGGCCACAGACAGGTGGTCAACATGATCCGTCAGGGGGGAAACCGGCTCCTGATCAAGGTGGTGACCGTGAGCCGGAATCTGGACCCCGAGGACACAGCGCGCAAAAAAGGTAACAGGAAATTATACCCAGACAGCGTGGAAACAGGGCGACACATCCTGCACACGTCAAAATGACTGACGGTGTAGTAAAATAATGATGAGGTGGCGTTTCACCCTCTGTGCAGAGAAGTGGTGTAAAATCTCTCTGCTAACATTCCTGTATTAAAACACCATCGACTGCAGTGGAGCAGCGAGCTGACTGTTGAAGGGTTATGTAATCATATCCCTCAGAGGCAGCAAGAAACCGGACCTACTCCACCTTCATAATGCAAACAGCAAGAATCAGCAGGACTTCACATGTTGTCTCATAATGTTTCTGGCTGAGAAAAGTCAACTGAGGTCCAAAGATGATTTTTTGGAAATCTATTAACACTTTATTTAGGATTGAGAGAACAATCAGAGTTTGCTCCGTGTGTGACTACCCTCAAACCTTCACTGCACATCAACAAATACCAAAGTCTGAGTGTTTGTGACCACTTCTGCAGGAAGCTATGAAACAGGAGCAGAAGTAAACTGGCAAACAAAGCTGTTAAAGAATATTGAAGCACCAGTTTGTGCATGAATTGATGATGAATTTAAATTGTAGTTTATTATTTCACCAACACAGTCTAACTTCAAAGCATAACGTAGCACGAGGAAGTTTTTCTCTCTGTGTGAAGTGGTGGTAGTCTGTGACATCACATAGACTGTATACAGAATGGATGGAGCTAACAGGAAGTCACCCGTTGGTTTGTGGCACTTTGAAGCCAGGAGTTTGGTATTTGATCGTCACCATGTTGACTGTGTGGAGCCAGAAGTGACCATATATGGATATGAAGAGAGGAGCGAGGAGGAGGGTCTAACCCTTGAGCCCGATGACAAAGCTCACTGTGGATGAGACTGGAGTTCAGGTCTAATCCCATTGGAGACCAGACCAAATCTTCTGCTTTTTGATCTAGTTAATGATGAAAGGATTTTCTGACAGAGCATCAGATCGTGAATGAGAGGAGTTGACTTTAGCTAATGACATCAGAATGACTTGTGGAAAAAATGTATTGACTGAGGATTTCATGACTGAATGAAAATGTATGAGGATGTGAATGAGGATGTGTTTGCCTCATTTTGAGACCTGGTTGCTTCGTCCATTTCTATAAATAGTCAATAACATAATATAATAATAATATGGGTAAACAGCACATGACAGCAAGACACGCAGGCTGAAATATCGGTGCCTTCAAATGTAAACTGGAGAAGAATCCATACATGTCCGCCTTGTGTGACAGTCGAGGCCTCAAAAGCAGAAATTTTCTTTAAACTTCCAGTTCATGAGTTGTCATGTGTTTGCAGATGTTTGCAGAAATGGTGAAGGCTGTAAACATTTATCTCTTAGTTGAGTTTTTGTCTGTAATGTAAAATGTTTCTACCCCAATGCCCTCATCTCATCTTTATATTTTGCCTTTGCATTTTCTGCATTAGCTGCTTGTTACTGACAGTAGCCTTGATATTTGCTAATGTGCTTTTGGCATCCATGTTATTCTCATGACCTACCAGCAAACATTTCCTGTACACAGTTTGCTGTGTGTCTCCGTATCTGTGCATTTTTCTGCTGTTTATTTTCCCATTTCATTAAATAATTTAGTCAGTAAAATGACAAAAAGTACAAACATGAACATCACACATGACGCCCTCATGTGTTGTGTTGTTCAAACAGTCCTAACTACCACAACAAGAAATTAATTTTCTAACGGTGATGGACCAAAAAGGTTGTTACTTTCTCTCATCAGAGATGCTGAAATCTGACAATCTTTCTCATATTTTTGACTAAAATGATCACATTATATACATTTATTTAATTTTTTTCTGTCAATCCACTGATGTCTTTTGTTTCTGTGATACCACTTTACTTCTGGATAAAAACAAAATGATGCTTTTAGTGACCTCTTTGTGACTTCTGTCCTCTTCAGCTCCTCCACCTCCAAAGCGAGCTCCCACCACCGCCCTGTCCATGCGCTCCAAGTCCATGACCTCTGAGCTGGAGGAACTCGGTAAGAGCATCCTGCTTTTTTTTTTTTTTTTTTTTTGTACTCCCGATGGCATTAGGAAGTCTAACAGCTCCTCTCTCTGTGTTTTTATTCTCATTGGTTGGGTAATCTCTCAATAGTGGATAAAGGTAAGCAGTTGATGCTGCACAACCTTTTGCCTTCCATCTTCCCGACTACAACATCCATCGGTGGCTGAATGAGGCTGTTTTTGTTCAGGCTAATGCAATCTACATTTGCATCATTTGTTTTTGCTTTAGTTTGACTTTTTTAAAGAAAACTGCTTCTCCCTCCCTCCTCATCTCCTGTCCTCCTTTGCCTTTATGCATGAAGGATTCCTGCTTTTAGATGCCTGCATCCCTGAGCTGCTGCTGCTGCTGCTGCTGCAAGAGCAAATAAGGAAATAGAGATATTAGTGTGATAGTGTCATCTATGCTGTTTGGTTTATTTGTTGTTTTTATCTGTGTATGTGGCGACTTCAGAGGACGCCCCTGTGCTTTGCATTAAAAACACTGCTTCGTCCTAATAGCTTCTGACAGGCAGCAGAGTCAGCGATTCACAGGCGACATGATCAGGAGGAGACAGGGGAGGTGCTGCACAGAAAAAATGGGAGGACTGGAAGTGTAAAGGGAGCAGGAGAAGGACGAAATATATGAGACAGATAAACAGGAGAAAGACATGTGATGCCTGAAGTGTAGTTAGTCGATCGGTGAATTAGCTCCTCTGCAGCTTGTTGGTTTACTTCATTCACGTCTGCTGAGTTCTCCATGTTAAAGTTGCAGTTCTTAATAATACAGTCAAGATGCTGTGAAATAGTTGTAGTGTTGAAAGAAAAGACTGAGAAATAGAGCTGCAGTCCACCATCATCAGAAGAACCTGGGCAGAGACCGACTGTGGTCAGACTTCTGCAGTTAAAGGACAAACCTGCTGTTCTGGATAAAGATCATAAGCTGAAAGGCTTAGTTGTCTTTATTACTGAGATGAAGAAGAAGAGGAGGAAGGAAAATAACATATAAGGTAGCTTGAGTAACAGCTGACATTTGAGAAGTTATCAATCTTCTAAAAATAAAAACATTGTACACAGGTGTTATTTTTACGATGGTAAAATACAATAATAAGAGTGTTTAACACAGTAAACACAGTTTTCTTTGCTTTGTGCTTTATAGACAGATACAGTCCATCTGCTTTTCTTTAGCTCCTGTGTTGAGAACTTCACTTTGGTCTCTGTTAAGTTGCAGATTATTTTGTGGCATCCACCTCTTAATGTGGCTGATGCATCAGCAGATTAATATTCCAGTCCTGGTTGATTTGACAATATCTGTGGTTTCCGTAGTAACGATGGTTTAATATGGTAATAAACAATAGCTGAGCAGTTACTACAAAAGACAAGTAGCAGGTGTGTGTGTTCAGAGTGCAACCAAATGCTGCTTTAATAAAAAATTCAGTCAGTAATAATTACAAACCTCCGTCTGATTTCCCGCTGCGCTGAGAGCTGCTGGTTTTCCACTCAGCAGCAGGACTCAGTGAAGTTTGCAGAGGAACCGGAGGTGTGCAGTCATGCTAAATCTCACTGTTCCTGCTGCTTGACTGTTTTATTATTAAATTCAAACTGGAACAAAAAGCCAAACACAGCACATGTTTGGAGATCATCAGCAATTACCACTGAATCGCTGTAGTGGTCTGTGGCTGTTTCACAATAAAAGCCTTCATGAGTTTTTGATCATGTTTAATGTGAGGCAGCAGCACTGGGTGGTTTCTGCTTCAACACGATGCAAAGGGAAGAAACAGTGAGGCTGGTATCAGTGATGTTAAACTACACAACTTCCTTCCTCCAGCTAGCATCCTTTCTTTATCCCTGTAATGCTTTTCTGATGTTTATTGTTTACTTTTACAGATGTCAACAACATGCAATATGTGGTCATGTTCACTTCATGAGCACTTATATGGTTTGAAATAATTAATAATAAGTCATTTTCCAGTAGCTGCGGCCAAGACAGTTTCTACCTCTAATGTTGCATGAAATCTTTTGTCTAATTCTTTGGATTTTTTTTTAAAGAATATTTGCTAAAAACACTGAAAATAAAACACATTGATTACATTTCCACAATTAAACAAAATATCTGTCAATTAACAAACAAATCTATGTAAAATGATTGAACAAATGCTTAATTGTCACAAAGTGTGTCAAATGTTATTAATACATTTACAGAGTTGAACTTGAATTTGTTAGTAATCTGTTGGAATTAAAAGAAACTGAAACTATGATAAATGTATTTTAACTTGTTTTTGTGAAGATGTTTTTCACAGTGATTCAGTTTTTCATGCTAATTTACACTGGACATGTAAATATCTAATTCATGTCTGTTTTGTAATTGAATGAATATATGTTTTGTATATGGGAAAAAAAAAAACCATAAATCTGTAAATTAAACAGAATTTTTTTTAGTGTAGAACAGAAAGTCTGAGTGGAAACAGACCCTAAAAACTACTATAAAGAGATAATTATACTCTGAATATCTAAATACATATGCAGTGATAAAGGCCTTAAATAGTTTCACAAACAGGGTTTTGTTTAATAAAAAGTTTAACATGTGGTCATATATGGAACACAATCGACAACACACGATGGACAGAAGTTATGAAATAACAGTTAAGTAGTTAAACTCTGTTAAACCATTTTTAAGGGAACAATGTTCCATAATTCAGTTTTGAGGCAATAAATTGATCAATTCGTCAATTGACAACAAGAGTTTAAAGAGGTCTCCTTGTTCTGTTGGAGTTTGCTATTCTGTCCAAATAATGATAGATTAGCTAAAAGCAGATGCTGATGCTGCAGCTTCTGACTGAGGGTCAGTCATTACCAATTACAACTTTGTGCCTCGTGTCAGAGGTGGTGTGCAGAGAGCAGGCAGCGAGATGAAAGGTGAATTAATAAATGTATGACATGGAGGAAAACCTACTTGGTATGGCAGAAAATAAGCCTTTGATCAGCAGGTTTTTTTCTGAGCTGCTTATTTGACACATTCTCATTTCATTCTTTACTTTATAGTAGTAATACAGTAATGTAGTATTGTTTGGTAGCATCCGTGTCTTTGAATACATTTTGTAAATGTAATAAAATTAAGCTGTGATTCCTCTTGGGAGAAGACCTGAGTCTGTTTATGTTGTGAAGACTCAGAAATGTTTTTGTGTCGCCCCTAAAGCCACTCTAAGGAAAAAGAAAGGTGGTAAGTTTCTGTAGGCATGTTTACATCTGACCACTGATTTATTGATTCATGTACTCCCCACACCCCACCTCACTGTGATTAACTAACACTCTTATATTCAATTAATTTTTTTTTAAACCCTCAGTCAAATCAAATGGTGCTACATCCGTCGTGAATTTGCATGATTTTACAATATTTTTTTATTTTTTTTTATTACAGCTGTTGCTAATGTTGTCAGTGCATGGTTTAATGTTGTCATGTTGTCAAGTAGACAGATGTGCTTATTCACAGTCACAAGTTATTGGTTTTTCTTCTTCTTCTTCTTTTTCTCCTGCTTCCTTGTCTTCCTCTGTTCTTCTTCACCTTTGTCTCTCTTTCTTTTTCTCCTTCGACTTCCTTTTTGCCTCCGTCTTTGTAGCAAAAGACCCTTACTGAGGAAAAACAAAATGCTTGTGTGTGTTTGTGCTGCTGTACATCAGTGTTTGTTCCATATATGTGACCTTAAATTGTTTGTCATGTTTCTTGTTTTTTAAATCCTCCTGTGTCATTTCAGGCTTATTTGTGTATGTGTGTGTTTCTGTGCGTGTATGTGTTTTTGTGTGTGTGTGTGTGTGTGTGTGTGTTGTGAGGAGGAGGACGATGAGGTTTATTGCAGGAAATGTTTCACTCACTGATACGTTTCCAGGGCAACCGTGTTGCATGTCATCTGATGTGCTGTAGCCGCAATCCAATCGGGAGACAGAATCGGAAAGAGAGAGGAAATGTGCATCTCTATGCTGTTGTGTGTTTGTGCGCGTGTGTGTGTGTGTGTGTGTGTGTGTGTGTGTGTGCGTGTGTGTGTTGTAGCTGTGTAACTGTAGTTAAAGTCATTGATGCTCCTTTCCTCCCCTTTCCTCCCCTCTCCCCTCCCCCATTCCTCTCCTCTGTGTGTAGATGCGCAGAAGAAGAGGATTGTTTTCCAAGTCACTCTAAGTAATCACTCCCCTGATGCATGGAAGCTTCCTACATCCCGGACAGAGTTAGTCAGGGAGGAGATACAGTCTGAGGACAGATCAGGGCTGGCATGTAGCTTCTCTGAGCTAAAAATCCCTGTATATTAGGTGGACTCCTAACCTGATGGCATCATCACACACCAGAGGGAAGTTCGGTTCTGCCAAATTTGCCGTTGACACCTTTCACAAAAAAATCCAACAAAAAACAAGAAAAAAGAAACAAAAAATACGGAGAAAGATAACGGCAAACTTGACAGACTTCACATTCATTGCTCGTTTTACATTTTAGTGGGGGAACGACCCTGAGAGCTGAGATGATGCTGCTGAGTCGGCTGTTTTGAAAATATAAATAAATAAATAAATGAAAAGCTTGCACGGCTTCCCAGGCTGGACACATTTCATCAAAGTCCTCCTGCCCGCCCTTCCCCACCGCCCGCCCTGAAAAAAAAAATTCAGTGTTTTCTGTTTCAGTTTCATCTGCAGTTCCGTGTGGAAACACAAGGAAGAGTCGCTGTGAATGATTAGCTTGTGTTTGACCCAGATCCTAAAAGCTCAGGCTTTGCTAGTTCACTTCTGCACTTGTTTTTGTTGCTCATGGATTACGACTCGTTTGTGTTGCAGATAAAGTTGAAGAGATGACGCACGCACAGAAGGCCTCACCTGTCGACATGAAGATCGCTACGATCAAACCACGCCCATCCAGTCGCTGCCTGGTCACACCTACTGATATGAATGTAAGAGGAAGCAAGGGGCCACACTTTATGGTTAAAAAATAAGCAAAGGAGGAAGACATTCAATTAAACTATCTTACAGATCACAGATTACACGGTACAGTGTGACAATATATTGGTTATATAATATTGATATGAAGTCAGAGGAAGGAGCTAATATTCAGAGAAAGATAAGATTTTCAGAGATTAAAGTTGTAAATGTTTTAGAAAAATACTTTTGACTTGTTTCTGAGATTGTTGACTTCCAGTTTCAAATTATTGACAAAAGTTCCCGTCAAAGAACCATTTAATTTTGCATTATTGCAAGGATGGATACAACCAGACTTTTCCAATTCAAGAATGGATGATTTCTCTGATCTGTCGTACTGTATCCTGTAGTACCACATACCCTATTTCCTGGATGTACAAAATCTGTTAGCTCATCCAAATCAATGTGTTTTCTTCTGAATCATCCCAGGATTTCCTTGTTGATAAATTTGCAAAGCATAATTTAGTGAGGTCATCCAGTGCACCATCTGTGGTATGTGGCTGTGCTAACACTGCAGTGACAAGCCATGTGATTCAATGACACAAAACCATTATTTTTCCTGTGATGTGTGACTTAAATTTCAGAGAATGTCTGAGTCTTTTTGTCTGGCAAATGTTTTATTTCATAATCTTGGAAAGCATTTTAGTGTAATACTTTACAGAGTTTTGTACATTGGAATATTACCCCCACTAGTGGCACTAATATGCCATTGTAGTTTTGAATATCTTTTCCACTACATGGTACTGACTCGACTCGACTCTCCTCAGTTTGGTTTGGTTCTACAATAACAAGAAGTACCTGGAACCTGGTACCACTTCAGTTCCAAAAAAGGGACCGGCCAGGTACTAGTAGGTACTATAATGCTATTGGTCGGAATCGTGTCATCATTGCACAGCACGCAAATAATTGTACCTGCAAGCTGACACAGCCTGCACAGCAATACTCAGATTAACAAGTTTCTACTATGTGGGGAAAACACAAAAAGGTTGGTCCCAGGTACAATAACACTTAAGTGCAACAGCAGTGGGATCCTGTGCTCTGACTAGCAACCATTGGGACTGGATCTACCACCTGAGCCACAGCCGCCCATGTTGTCAGTGTTGGTCAAAGTCATCAAACAACTCATGAAAATATTCTATTTTTCAGTCCATGTATCATGACCGCCAGGGAGTCGCAGTGGTGCCACCCACTGTGCCCGGAGCCTTCCTCGGGATACCTGAGAAGGGCACCATGAAAAAGCAAAAGTCCATAGGTATGATGTGTACACAAAGTAGCACAGTGTGAGTTGCATGTCCAGTACCTGTGCTGCGCTTGTAGCTTGTCGTAATATTCTATTAATGCTCGGAGGACGTACTCTGTGTGCTCCCACAATATTAAAGCTTATTATAGATAAATTAGAACGATCCAGTCAGCAAAGTGTGCTTTCAGGCGATAATATTGGAGGTCATTAAGCATATGCTGAGACCTCATTCTCCTGCTGAACCAGAGGAACATCATGCTGATGTTACTCACAGCTCTTTTCATTTGCAGGGCCATCAGTGGTTAAGTCTGAATGCTTTTTTTTTCCCTACAATAACTGCAGTGAAAACACTTGCATGTAGTGGTTTGATAATACCCTGGGAAAATGTTTCCTTCAGAGAACTGATGCTGCTAAAATGAATAAGCATCTTCTGCAAACTTTCCTGCTTAGATTATTATCCCAGAACGGCGCGTACAAACAGAATAGCCATCCACTCACCACTATATTCCCAAAAGGCAGATTTTATATCTACATATCTGAACAACAAAATGAAATTGATGTAAATTTGTGCAAGACATTTTGTTCTTTTTTATTTAGATAATTTCACCTGACCCCTTTTCAGTCAGTGTGTACACAGCTCGGTAACAACTGCATGGCTTCAGAATAGATTTAAACCCCGCACTCTGAATATAAATGTTTTTTTTCTTCTTGTCCTAATTTCCATTTTCAAGATTTCTATCTGTGAAGTAATTGGTGCGCTTAACTCACCAGAAAATTCCTACTTGCTGAGGCAAACAACAGATACTTTTCACATCTTTCTGGCCTCTCACAAATTTCAGGAACCCCCTGCCTGGATAAATAAAGGTTAAGAAAGAGCTCACATCAATAAGACATTTTCTGCAAAGCTAGGAGGCCATGCATAAATATAAAGACAGTGATGTCTTTCCTCAGGTCCGCACGTAATTTTTCTTTCTGTTCCATTTCTCAAAGGTACATCAGAGGATGACAAACAGGGATACCTTACACCTCCCCTGCTCAAGTTCTCCCGCAGCCTCTCGATGCCCGACACCTCGGAGGACATCCCTCCACCTCCGGCCATTTCACCTCCTTCACCACCTGCCTACAACTCAGCTGCAGGCCCAACTCCCAAGAACTATGGCACGACTCGACCGAACTTTACCCAGAACTCAGCAAACGCAGTGACGACCATCAGCCGAGCTGACGTCGGCACGCTAAGACGTGGCTATTTCCGCCAGAGCTCTGAGCAGTTTGACAGCACACGCACTCGAGGACGAACGCCGGTGCCTGAGAACCCGTACTCCGAGGTGGGCAATAAGACGCTGTATGTGCCAGCAAAACCAGCTCGACGGAAGGGCATGCTGGTAAAGCAATCTAACGTTGAAGACAGTCCAGAGAAACATATGCCCTCCAGCCCCTCAGGCCCTGTCTCCATGCCAACTACACCCGTAGAAAGAACATGCTCCTCCATCCCTATCCCCACCATTATTGTCAAGGAGCCCTCCACCAGCAGCAGTGGCAAGAGCAGCCAGGGTAGCAGTATGGAGATTGAGCCCACCACCCCTGAACACCCGCCTCTCACGCCCAGTGTTGGTGGAAGTGGAGGTTTGCGACCTGATGACCCTCTTTCTCTAAGCAACCCTTTTGCAGCAGCAATCGCTGGTGCAGTCCGGGATCGGGAGAAGAGGCTAGAGGCAAAAAAGCACTCAATCGCCTTCCAGTCAATAGACATTGGTGATGATGACTTGAGTGGTCCCACACCGACCCCTCGCCTTCGCCAGTCCAAGTCCATCGACGAAGGCATGTTCAGTAGCGACGAGCGTCTTCGAAGGATATTGGCTCCGCCATCTACAGTACAGCTAGGGCCCCCTGTTGGGGGTGGTAGTGGCAATATGACAGATTTCAATACTCCTGAGCCCACGGTGGTTCGGGAGCCTCTAAACACCAGAACAGGCCAGTGTCCCAACCTGGACAGTCCCGTTAGTCTCCCATCCACTCCTCCAAAGAGTCACTACAGGGCTAATGGGACCTACCTCCATCCTGTCACTGGCAAACCCTTGGACCCTAATTCTCCACTAGCTCTGGCCCTGGCAGCTCGGGACCGGGCCATGAAGGAGCAACAAAATCACCCTCAGAATCAGGCACCAAATCCTCCTCAGGTTCAGCAAACCCCCAAGCACGAAGCCCAGTCCCTGCCAATTCAGCAAAGTCACAAACCGGACCTCAACCAACCGCTATTTATTGACACTAAACTACGCTCTGGGATCGAAACGAGTTTTGCTGCGATCTCCACTGCAACCATGGGCCGGCCTGGCCGAGGTGGCCTCCGGAGGCAGATGACGGAGCAGAAGTATGAATCCGATGGAGCGCGGGAAGAAAGACAGCATCAGGCTGTTGAGGAAAGGAAAAGTGCGCCGGCAGATGTGGCAGACACATCACAGCCCAAGTCAGCCGGGCTGCTGATGGTCCACACGAGCACAGAGGCGAGCAACAAGGTGAACAACCAGGATGTGGAAGGACAGGACAGCAACAGGCCATCTGAGCTGAAAGACCCCAACCAGCCTGATCCTCTTCACGCTCCCACACTGACCGTCAATTCTCAGCCAGCTACATCACGGAGGAGGAGCATCCCTTTAGGCGAGTCCTTGGATGAACCTGTGAAACTGCCATTCCGCATCCCCCCACCTCCTCTGGCCTCAGTTGACATTGATGAAGACTTTGAATTCTCAGAGCCCCTGCCCCCGCCACTGGAGTTTGCAAACAGCATTGACATTCCCGATGACCAGGCCAGCGCCATCGCAGAGATGCTTCAGCAACAGAGACGGAACGGGGGACCTCCTTTACCCCCGTACCACCCACATGCCCCACCACCCGTCACTGATCAACACAAACGGGTGGCAAACAGCATGCCCCACTCGTATCCTCCTCCTTCAGCTGACCCGGAGTCAGCGGTGGGCGACTCGGGCATTGAAGAGGTCGACAGCCGCAGTAGCGGGGATCCTCAGCACATGGAGACCACCAGCACCGTTTCCAGCATCTCCACCCTGTCTTCAGAAGGAGGCTTCTGTGACAGCGCCTTGGAGAGCCTCTACGCCACTGCAGACGGCCATGCCTTCCTGGTGGATCGGCCTCCAGTGCCACCCAAACCGAAGGGCAAGTCCGTCATCAACAGAACATCACTTTATCATGACGCTCTCATTGAAGAGCCCCCAGAGTCCTACGGGTCACCGCCTCAGGCCCCTCCCCCTCCCCCTTCATCGTCTGAACCTCCCAGGACTCCCACTCAAAGGACGTCCAAGCTGTGGGGCGATCAGCCCCCTGAACTGCGAAGCCCTCCATCCACACCAGACGGCAAGAACACCGTGATTACTGAGCTCAGCTCCATCCTACAGCAAATGAATCGCGACAGGCCAACCAAGCCCGGAGACAGCCTCGACTCCCCCACGGGTACCAGGGGAGGCTTCGGAACAAGGTATGAGAAAGCGGTTCCACCTAATTCCACATTATTTCTTTGTATTATTTTGATGTGTGCTCTTTAAACTGCATGTTTTCCAGTTTCAGATCTTTTACTTCCTGGTTTGAAACTTATGGTTGACACTGGTCTTATGGCAATATGCCAGTTGCAGCATCTGCTTTTAGCGTTGTTTGCTGTTGTGTCACTGAGGATTTGAGTCATCACGTGCTGTATGTTTTATTAGGTGCACAGCAGATGTGAATTTTTTTTTTTTTTTTATTCTTTTGAGAGAGATGTACAAGAATCCCACAAATTAAGAAATGCCAGAGGTGTTGTTAAAGGTTTCCTTTTTGACTCCATGATGAAGTTTGCTGTGCAGCGAATTAGGGGTTTTTCTTTGCCCATTTGGGGTGAAATCTAGAACCACAAAAATCAGCTTCCAACAGTGGTCATGAGCTGATTTGCTGCATGTGTATGACTGATGATTGCCACTTAAATCTTGATTGTTGATTGCAGCTTCTGTACATTTAACAAGCAACCAAGGGTTAATAGGTCAAGAGGAACTGGCTGTTTTGTGTGTGTGTGTGTGTGTGTGTGTGTGTGTGTGTGTGTGTGTGTGTGTGTGTGTCAGCTGATCCTGTGTCAGTGCCTCTGACCTGCTGGTAGATGGGTCTGAGCTCCTCCAGTGATTGGCGGCTGGTGATGGCGTAGACCAGGATGAAGGCGT
>OOFC01023461.1:0-15745 GCA_900323345.1 Pseudochromis fuscus | reverse complement strand
AGAACAGGGGTGTATGATGAATAGGCTGGGCAGCAGAGACCTGAAGAAGGGGATGAATACATATTTGTGTGTGTGTGTGTGTGTGTGTGAAGGGGGGGGGGTGAAAATAATTTTTTTAACTAATATTTTCCTCTAATTAAACCCTAATATTGCTTTCATTTTCCTAAAAATTAAAACAACAAAACATTGCTTGCATGCCTGTGTCATTGTTGAAGCAACAAATAACACAACAGGAAATTTAACAATGGTAAACACAACAGACACTGAGACAAACATTATGTAACAAAGCAATGTTAAAGTGGGTCTCATGGAGACAGACACAGCCCAGGTCAAAGACAGACCTTTATTTAAATGTGCTGTTTTTAATATATACACAATAAACCTGAGCAAACCCGGTATGTGCACGGCCACTTCGTGTGTCCACAATAGTTTGACATAACAAAATGTTATCCTCCTCCTCTCGCCGATCCATCCCAGCCTGTTGCACTTTCCAGTCACACACACATCTATCTCTCTCTTCCGACACACCCTACTAAATATTGAGAGAGAGGCTGATCAGTCAGTGTGCACCAGCTGCACCAAATCAATCCACTGGCGCTGCTCCCTGAACCTTCCTGCTCCTTCTCTCCCCCTGAAGCCCCACCACACCCCACCACCACACAATACTTCACTTGTGGACACACGGTTTGCTTGGTGAAGGTTAATAAACATCTCTTGAATGGTCACAGAATATTGTATAATATTGTATAATATTGAGACAAAAATGAATCGTCCCATTGTTTTTTTCTGCAACAGTTACTTAGTGACTGACACTGAAGAACTCCGCCCTCTAAGTTGAAGCAGTGAGTCTGATGCAAAGGGCTTTGTAGTAATAAAATTTCCATCCTGAATGTCGCCATCTAAAGAACTTGAATCACATTGCATGAGTCTAATATGAGATCACAGGAGAAGTAGTATCTGTTCAATCTAACTGCATGTTCTGGCAATAGCAGCAATTTGAATTAGTACATCTCTTGTAATCTGTAAGATTACATACACCACAGAATGTTGCGTGGCACTAACACAGGTATTTCAACAGTGATTGCACAAATGAAGAGCAGTAGGCAGCTGCAACGGAGAAAGTTAGTTTTGGCCGAACCTCAGAATTCAGGTTGAAACAAGTTCACTTCCTTTCGGTCAAAACCATTGCCTCATTAATTTCGGCTTTTCTTCCTCGCATGTTTTCATCCTTGTGCTTTGTCGGACAGACGTGCGTGACACAAGAGGTGTTGCATAATACTCATTACTTCAAGATGTTTCCTGATTGCTGACACTAAAATTGCATAACAATGTTATCTGTCAATTGAGGCAACTGCAGAAGTTCGAAGTATGAACTCAAGAAAAATGTCTAATAATGTTCATAGATGAAGGAGAATGACTTTCTTTCTCCTATTTTTCCCCATTTCTTTCTATTTTGCTGCAAATCTGGTCAAGGTGAATCCTGCACAAGGTTTGAATCCTGAATGCAGGGACCAACAAGCTGATTTTCTAAAGTAGCTGCCTGAAAACACTGAAAACTTCAGCTGCCAGTGACCAATATGTTTGTGCAGTAAACAACAAAAATAACTCACTGATTTGTGCATGTGAATTTGTTTTGTTTTTTTTGTAAAGAGTATTCTTGTATTTACCTGCACAACAATTCGCTAAATAATCTCCACATTCTGCTGTATGCATTTCCAGTAATATATGTTTTGATTTCTAGATTTTGGCCTTTTTTATAAGTCTGACTTTGTTTTTTGATGATCTCACATTTTACAATGGGAAAGTTGATTTATTATATAACATAGCTCTGCCATAAGACCTTGTTTTTTTTTTTTTTTGCATCATTGTGTTTTCTCAGGCACCAAAAGTGTTCTTACATGTCCACATTCCAACCCACATCTGAATCCTGTTACTGACTGGACCCTCCCACCAAACTGTGTAAATAAAACAGAGAAATCAGAAGTTGTCCTCAGACCAACTCTTCAAGGGAACTTCTTGGTCTCAGTAACGGAGGTAAGAAAACCATTTTCAACAAGGATTTTGTTTAGCTAAAAATAGTTAATTGAGAAATGACTAATTTAATATTATTTTGTATAAATGATTTTGCCATAGCAGTTTAAACACTTTAAATTCTTCTACTTTCCAGAGTGAAAATGGTGACATATCAAGTGACAGTGTCCACCAACAATCTTTCTGGTGCCACCACTTTTAACAATGTCTTCATTAAGCTGGTGGGCACAGACGGGGAGAGTGATCGCAAGTGGCTCATGGGTTTGAAAGGGGCTTCATCCTTTATGAAAGGACAGGTATATCTGGAATATCCATCTCTGTTTAAACTGTACTGCATGCTTCTTCAGCGATGTCTATAAGAGATTAGAAACACATTACATAATCAGAGAAAGACCGATGAAAACACCAGCCAGCTCAGACTTACCAACAGGATATGAGCAGCTCTGCATGTTTGTGGCTCTGCAAAACCTCAAAAAGTCAAAAGTTCACATGATGAACATTGGCAAATTTGGATACTACAGCTCGGTTTTCTAACACAAATTTGGCTTTTTATCTCTTGTGGTGGGATTTTGTTTGATTTTCTTTTAATCTACCATTACTCCAGGAGTCAAAATTTTCAGTGTGCTGCTGTAAATCCATTGGAAAGCTGGTGCTGATAGAGCTGGACAAAAAGCCTGTCGTAATGTTCCCACAAGACGCTTGGTTCCCTGCTAAAGTGGAAGTCAAATCTCCGGAGGGAGACGTCTACAAATTTCCCATCTACCGCTGGATCACTGACTGTGAGGTGCACCGCTTCAGAGAGGGGACAGGTCTGTGGAAATCTGCTGCAGACTACACTATAGGCAGATATGAGCAAATGCATAGTCACATTTTAAAACCTTGTTGTATTGGGGGTTTTTTTAAGCTCTGAGACTCTGTGACGACACCCATCACCTCGGCAGGTACAATCGACAGCAGGAACTCAAGGAGCGAGAAGAAGACTATCGGTGAGAGTTGTACATGTTTTGTCTTTCTCAGCCCAAAAACAGAGAGCCAAGAAAACCTCCTCCATCTTCGTGATATTTACTGATAAGTTAGCCACCATATGGCATCATTACATCTCCCTGGGTTAAAGTGTAAGTGTAATGTTTGTATCGTCTAAATCCAGACTGACTGTTTCAAATCAGTCACCACTATCTTCCTTATTTCCCCAGCTGGGATGTGTATAAAGAGGGACTGCCCCACTGTATAAAAGCAAAAAGCCCTCTTTCACTGCCCTGTGAAGTTCGCTTCTCCTTCACCAAGACCACAGAGTTTTTGTTCACTGCATCCACGGGGTGAGGGTCTCATATTCTGTCAGATATGTCGACCTGTTTATCTGTTTACCTGTTGACATAAAAATGAATTCACCATGTTTTGATCTTCTAGACTGACAGAGCTGAAACTGAAGGGATATTCTGATAGTAAAAAGCAGTGGACTGACATTAATGGTATTAATCGGGTGTTTTGCTCCAAACGGACTAACATATCAGGTACTGTACCATGACTGTCAATTGATGGAATAATTATTAATGCATGGCATTATATGCATAATAGCATATAATCAAGTTCTAGCTAAAAGCCTATGAACTTATTTTTTGATTAATTATTCACATATTTTGCATACTGAAGTTTCAGTTGGTTTCTGACAGAGCTTGGAAAACATAAAAACTTGGATTTTCAGAAATGTATTAATTAATTTATTTGTTTATTTGATGGGGATCGTGCATGTTACTGAACAGACATGATAAGACACATGAATGTAAACATGCCAAATTATAGCCAAAGGCTGATTTCCATCATGTCCTCAGGCAGGTGACACAAAACAGTAGATACAAAACAACAACAACACAGACCAGTAGGAGTCCTAAATCTAAAAGTGTCCACACACTTGGTTTTCTTTCATCCACTCTTTAAGGTGTGACATAAAGGTCAGCAGTGTTGATGATTCTCTTATAGTTAATGGGAGGGTATCCCAGTATTTAGTTCCTATGCCTGACAACCAAAAGTGATTTTTCTCTATGGGACCTCACAGTCATCCCAAGCTGTGGCCCTGGTCCCCATCCCGTTCACAGTCTTCAGGTTAATTAACTCCTTCAGAGGGGGAGGAGCTAAAATTCTGTATTAAAAAAAACATGAATTTTTAAAATAAACCAAAAGGTCAAAACTGAGTAAATGATGTTTGTGTAACAGTGCAATGATGAACTGAATTGGACTTTTAATCCAATTTTTTATCACCTTTTTAAAAAGAGATTTTATAGATTTGAGTGTAGTGCCAGCAGCAAGTGACCAGGTGGTTATACAATATTCATTATGTGAAAAAAAATCCTATCATGTAAAAACATCCTGGCAGCATTTAGAGTCATAAACTGTCTAAATTTTTGTACATTGAAATTCACTGTTTGTGTGACCCATTTAAAATGTTTTTTAAAAGTTCAATTTGGATCCAGTGTCAGTCATAAACACTTAAAATCTTTCACGAGGGTGAGCCCCACACCATCACACATTGGACTGCTGAAGTTCAGATGGTTGCTTAGAGAACATCATGCAAACGGTTTTCTTTGTGTTGAGCTGTAAACATGGGACCATGACCCAGTTTTGGATTTGGGTCATCGCAGATGTTAAAATATGTGAGGCCTCCTCTTGGCTTTTTACATGACTGAAAACAACATCATCTGCGTACATTTCAATATTAAAGTTAGGACATACATCAGGCAGGTCATTTATATAAATCGTAAATAAAAAAAGCCCCAGAATGTTGCCTTGAGGGACCCCTGCTGGACAGTTCAAGAGTGGCAGTGTGGTGCCTGACAGGGACACACACTGTTTTCTGTCAGCTAAAAATGATTGAAACCACAGTAAACGTGTCAGTTTGGATAAAAGAACCGTATGGTTAACAGTATGAAAGGTACAGAGCCCCTAAAGGGACATGAAGAAAAAAAACATTTTATGGTGAGGGGGGAAAAAAGTGCTGGTATCTAGTCCACACAAGATACTATCACAAGATACTAATTGGTGTGCAATAGATACTGGCACTTTTAAAAATTTTCTCCATCATTTTTTTTTCCTTCATGTCCCTTTACAGGCTCCATACAAAGACCTTCTTGAGGTCTAGGAAGACGGCACCCACACTGGCATTTTTAACCAGAAAACCTTTGATATTTTCAATCAAAACACAATTTGCAGATTCTGTTGAGTGATTATTACAAAAACTGAACTGCATGGGGTGTAAATATGGGTAACCATTATTCAAGAGGTCATTTAATTGTTTAGCAACACAATTTTCAGCGATTTTAGAAGGAACAGCAACACAGCTAACAGGTCTGTAGTCAGATTTCTTTATATCAAAATTTTAGAAATCAGTTATTTTATATTAGCATGTGTTCTACAGCTGTCATAATATGTGGTGATTAATGTATGTTTTGAAAACATGCAGAGGTACTTAAAATTTTATGAAACTACCAAATCAGGATGTAAAAAATAATTCAAACAAAAGTCATATTCATGAAATGCCATGTCTCCAATAATGGCCGGGTCTGTGGTCAATATGAACAAAGAAAGGACACACCCCAAATACAGGCTGGGAAAGAAACAGTACACAGCCAGTGGTTTCAGTTTCATAGCACTTCACTCAAGTGTTTACTGTTGCTAGGTTAAGAAAACCATATTCTAGGACTTTCATGTTGCTTGGCTGTTTCAGTCTCTGTTGTAGTTAGCTAAAAGAAAGAAATCAGATCCTGGGAAGAGCAGCAGTGTTGATATTGTAAGTCCAGCTTCCTTCTTCCTTCTGATTGGTCATTAAGAGATGAGTGACAGTGATGAGCACAGTGGTACAAAAAGTTGATTATTTCTTTCATTTGCTTCTTTCACAGCTTTCATTTGTTTCTTTCAAATGAAAGCTGTGAGCAACAGTGGGAATAAAACATTATACACTGAGTTTGCACCCAGAATGCTAGGCTTTGTCAACACTGAATTTCATAGGATTGACACTGTCAGCACAAAAAACGACTGCCTGCGTACAGGTAAATATACTGGGGCTGCAAAAATATTTCACTATAGAAATCTGGTTAATAAATGAAGGGTTTATATAAACTTAAATACAAGTAGTGGGCTTTAATTTGGATGGTAAAAGTATTTACAGCATAATAGAGTAACTTTAATATTCTCATCTGCTCTGGTCCTGATCCTGTTTGGAGCGTTTACTGAAATATGACTAGTTAAAAAAATAAAATTGGGCCTGTCCCTAATACAAGCAGGACTTAAATGCTGGCTGGATCTTAGGTAAATAAATGATTTACAGTATTCTGTTTCATATTAAGCCATGATAGGGGGGTATTGACAAAGGCAGCGCAGGATGTTTAAACACAATGAAGTAAAAATTTCATCTATTTTCAGACTATGTCCAAAATCATTGGAAGGAGGATGCCTTCTTTGGCTACCAGTGTCTAAACGGTGTCAACCCCATGTTGATCCGACGTTGTACAGCCCTGCCCAGTAACTTTCCTGTCACTGATGACATGGTCTTCCTCCGTGGTCAGTGCAGTTTGGCAGATGAAATGACGGTGATTGACTTATACTTACCTGCTGACTTAGTCTTGCATTGACTACACAAATGTAATACCCAGACTGGAAAACCATTTCTCATTATCACTGAAATCTCAAACAGAAAGGCAACATATTCCTGTGTGACTACCAGCGTTTGGATGGAGTGCAACCAAACACCATTAATGGGAAGCAGCAATACTTGATGGCTCCGCTCGTCCTGCTCCACAAAACTCCTGATGACAAGCTGATGCCAATTGCTATTCAGGTGAGATCATCACTACTGTTGGGGAGAATACTTTTTAAAGTATTTAGTTACAGAATACTGAATACCTGCTTTAAAATGTATGTTGTAATGTATTCCGTTACACTGGCTTATCTTGGTGCTGTATTCTTAATACTCAGAATACTTCCTGTTAAAAACTAATTTTAAGTTAATTGTGACTTCATTTGTATAACAAACACAAACTAACAAACTATTGTGAACTCACGTTCATTTCACTGTGGGAAGCTAAACCCACATTTACGGAAAACTATCACAACAAGCTAACGCCACGTTAATTTGAACTAACAAAATATCAACAGTGACTGTGAGAAATAACCATATATCAACACATGGCACTGTCAAATAATGCACAAAAAGCAACACTATAGACGCGATGGACACAATTAATAAAGATAACTTACTTTAAGGTGTTTCTTCGGATGAGAGGTTGAGTCTTTGGACGCAGATAGTAGGCTGGCTGCTGGCAGACAAACATGCACTGCACCATGAGGTTTCACTCACCCCTCTTCTGTTTTAGTGTAAAAAATTGCTGACATTTCCAAAAATGCATATTTTCCTTCACTGCTCGTAGGTTGATTCCACTGTGGTTGTGGTTCCAGATCCTCCAGCTCCTGGTCTGAAGCTGTACCTGAACACACTTGAACTGGCGCTAGCTAGCTTTAGTCGGGGACATAGACGGAAGTGTTTAAGCGGCATGTTATTTACTGGGAATTATGGGAATTTATTTATCTTTCTGGAGTGGAACGTGAAAAACCAGTGAAAAACACAGGAGTATTCCAATGGTATTATGAAAGTAACTGTATTATAATTACCATGTTTAAAAATAGTAACTGTAACGGAATACAGTTACTCATAATTAGTATTCTAAATACGTAAGGCAGTACATGTATTCCGTTACTCCCCAACACTGATCATCACTCAAATGTTGCTAAAGCTGTGAGTTACAGTGAATACTGCAACAATGACTGGGTAGGGGGTACATGTCAAGCTAACAGGAATCCACGTGAATAACAGGACATAAGGTTTCCTGGCAGAACAGTGCCCAAAGTATCACACTGCCTCCACTGTCTTGCCTTCTTCCTATAGTGCATACTAGTGCCATGTGTTATCTAGGTAAGCAACATATATGCATCTGGCCGTCCACATGATATGAAAAAAATAAATAAAGTCACCAGAGCAGACCACCTCCTTCAGCTGCTCCATGGTCCAGTTTTGATGCTCATGAGCCCATTGTAGGTGCTTAGGGTGGTGGACAGGGGTAATCACGGCTCCCATGACTGGTCTGCAGCGACACGCTGTGTTGTTCTGACATCTTTCTATCAGACCCAGTATTACCTTTTTCAGTAATTTGAGATAAAGTAGCTCTTCTGTTGGATTGCACTCAAAACGCATCAGTGAGTCCTGGCTGCCCATGACACTAACGGTGGATGAGTGGATCGTAGCGTACCAAACACTGCAGACCAGAAACACACTGAGACTTGTGTTGGAGATGCTCTGACACAGTCGTCCAACCATCACAATTGTTGTTTTATTTTAATTTTTGTAGAAGAACTCATTTTCAAGATTGGATCCAATCTGATATCTGAAATTAGATCAGATTATATCTGAACAGAAGGATCCAGGGGAACAAACTGAAAAGGCAACCCTGCCAGGCAGAGCAGACCCGTTGTAAAAAGGCAAACTTACAAATAAAAATCCTAATCACCGGCACTGATAATTCGATGAATGCATTGAATGAAGCACATCCCTCTTTCTCCTCCTGCAGCTGAAGCAGACACCAGCAGATGACAACCCAATATTTTTCCCATCTGATTCTGAGTACGACTGGTTGATGGCAAAGATTTTTGTGAGAAGTGCAGATTTCAGTGAGCATCAGCTCAATGTTCACCTGCTGCGCACTCACTTGCTGGCTGAGGTTTTTGCAGTGTCTCTACTGCGACACGTTCCCATGGTGCATCCTCTGTACAAGGTAACTGAAGCTGATGAGCCATAATGTTTTGGTGTGCATATATTTGAGTATTACACATTGCTATATGGCATCAAATTATGTATTCTATATTTCTGTCTTATCTATTTTTATATGTTCTGCCAATTACTACATTTGTTGATGAAAGACATAAGAAGTGCAGTAGTATAACACAGGATAAAAACACAACAAACACTTAGAAGGTGTAGAAAGAAAAAAAAGCAGTATAAATATGAAATAAATAGCACAAAATAAAATATCAAGTCATTGTGTGACTAACAGATTTGTCTCTTTCCCCCACAGCTTCTCATACCTCACACTCGCTACACGCTGCAGATCAACTACTTGGCGCGACTTCTTCTCATATCTAAGACGGGAGTTTTCACTGAGGTATTATTAGACCAGCTCAGTAGACCATTCTCCCAACAATGTTTCTGGTTTAATATCTCTAACTGTGATCTGACTGTTCCCTAGTTTGCAGCTTCTGGTGGAGAGGGTATGTACACAATCCTGAAGAGGTCTCTGTCCTCCATGACCTACACTTCCCTCTGTATGCCAGATGACATCGCTGAGCGGGGCCTGGAGGATATGCCAAACTTCTACTACAGAGATGATGGACTCAAGCTCTGGGAAATCATCAGCAGGTACTTCAAGCAGTTTCAATTCTGCAGTATATGTATAACTAATATGATTTTGGTGCAAAACTACAGATGTTTTGGGTATAGCTTCAACTAACAACCACCTGTGGGACAAATAAAGTATTATGTTATCTTAATAATAAAAAAAGTAGTCCCTTAAATACATTTTGCAGTTTTAATTCAACTTGAAATATTGTGCAATTGAAGGCTTTTTAATTGATCAATGAAGGATATTTACGTGAGTTAAAATATTTTTTTCAACATTTGTGTTGCATAGATTTGTCCATTGATAAACAAATCTCTATCAAATGTTTCATTTTAATCAGTTGTATCAAAATGTGTAGATTAAACAAAAATAAATATTTTTAAAATGATGATGAATTGAAAATGTTAATGCAATAAGAAATAAACTACAATTTTTTGTTGTTGCTTTTAACTGAAATTTTAGGGTTATTTATTTTTCCATGTGGACATTCACAATGTATTTTCTGCTTTTAGAATATTTTTGTGTTTTTGAAATCTGTAAAATAAAACATCCTTTGTTGCACAGTTTCTGTTTTGGCGAAAATAAAACGTCATCAGTTTGGAAGTTAATCCCCAACATGTGCTTTATAACCTGGTAAATAATGCCTGAGTGAGCTCTCTCATTCTGCAGTGAAGGCCTAACCTGATATTTACTCTGAGGAGGCATTTTGTTGCTAACATAATTTTTTGTCAAACTTTATATGTAGACTTCTGTGGTTGCTCAAACATCATTTGTAGTTGAGGCTGTGTTATGCAGTATACTGCAACTGTAAGTCCACAAATTTACTGTACAAAAAAAGGTTTTCATTGTGTATAAGCATGGAGAAAACTCTAAGGGGCCACACGAGAGCAGGAGGTGAAAGTGTGCAATGAGAAGGAAGATAAGTCACAAAAACAAAAACAATAATAGTGTCAGACAATATTAATGGAAAACAAAACATAACTTACGACAGAGGAGGAGACCTAACTAATAATCCTGGACTCTGCAGTGTGTGTGAAAATCTATAATACAACTCGAAACATGTTTTTTCCTGAAAGGTTTGTGCAGGGAGTGCTCGGTCACTACTATAAAACTGATGCTGAGGTCCAAGAAGACACTGAACTGCAGAAATGGATTCAGGACATTTTTGAACATGGATTCCTTTCCCAAGCAGACACAGGTGATCTTTAAAGACAGTCTGATACTTTACAATGATAATGGTGCCTTATGTGCAGTTGTATATATATTTATAATACATGCATGAGTCATACTCTCATGTCATTACTTGAATTGCTTTGATTGTCAGGACTCCCACAGAGCCTTACCACTGTGGACGAGATGGTCAAGTTTGTTACCATGGTGATCTTCACGGGCTCAGGCCAGCACTCAGCTGTGAACACTGGACAGGTGAATCATTGCCATTTACTTACACAATCAATTATTTTCCTTTGATTTTTGAGGAAAAGTTTTAATTTTGTACACTTATTACAGCTGACTCTGGTCCTAATTGTAGTTGCTTTGCAGGCACCTGTTTATGGTGAAGTTATTGGACAAATTAAACTGTTGACATAATGATGGTGCTCATTAAAAGATCACCAAAGTTGTTAAAACTCACCCTCAGGTCAGACATAAATGTCTGTTCCAAATGTAATGGTAATCTCTCAAAACCACAACTTTAAATCTCAGGAGAGTGAAAGTCAAAGGATCATAAAAGTAATTAATCGTGTTTGATTGCCATTTAATCACTAATCCATTACTTATTCCTTTATTGCAGTACGACTACGGTGGCTGGATGCCAAACACTCCCATCAGCCTGCAACGTCCTCCACCGACCAAAAAGGGGACAACAAGTGAAGCCACGATGCTGCAGACATTTCCTGATGTCAACACCACAGTGCAGGGCATGTCCACCATGTGGCTCCTCAGCAAACAGTCCAGTGACTTTGTAAGTGACCAAGCCTTCATGAAAAATGACATAAGTGACATTAATGCTCAACTGTAAAATAACACTATCATTAAATCTACAGTGTGAGACTATTTAATACACATTCACATCCATCATATTCAAGGGCTTGCCGTCAGAGCCAGGTAAATCTCTTGGAACTTTGTAGTACTGAAAAGTCTTTTCAGTTGTTTTCTGTGGCAACATTCCCACACTGGCACCGTGGTAGGAACAGTGTTTTCCGTCAACCAACAATAATTGGCCTGCCCCAGGGAAGAGGGAAGCACCTACTGCCATGGAGCGCACATCCTGAGCTCGCAAAAAAGTTCTGCACTACAGGTTTACAGCAACAACAATGTGCTGCTCATCTTCTACAACTGTACATTTTATTATTAAAAGTCTGTTTGTTAACACCTGTTAGTGAAGGAAAAATTAAATGTATCACTGATCTCATCAGGTCCAGCTTGGCCGCTACCCAGAGGACCATTTCACTGAGGAGATTCCCTGCAAGATGATGAAGCAATTTCAAGGAGAACTCGATGTGTTAAGTGCAGTCATCAAAGCCAGAAACCAGAGTTTGGAGGTGCCGTACACATACATGGATCCAGTGGTGGTAGAAAACAGTGTGGCCATTTGAATGTGAGGAGGTGTGACCTCCTCAGCTTTTCTTATGTTGTTTGTTCTCATTTCAACTGATAACTGATATAGTGTAAAAACTACTGTTTGTAATTGTTGTACACTGTTCTGTGATTCCTATACAGCTTCACTGATTTATTTTGTTGGATTTTTATGTTTAAAATTTATCTTCGTAGTTCATCAGTAACAATGCAGCACAGGGTGCTGTATAAAAACAAACAAAAACAAGTGTGAAATACAAGACGTGAGGCTGCATTTGAACATGACTTTTTTGTGAATGAAAACTTAGACCCTAGACAATTGGAATGAAAAGCACAATTAAGCTATCATATTGGTGTGTGTAGATCGTCATTAGCCTCGATGTAATAGTGTAATATACAGTAGGTTTCCACTTACATATGTTAACAAATCCTTAAAGGGAAGGTAACAATTTTAGACGGATTATTTTGAGAAACCAATCACTTTCATGAAACTAAAAATCTTTTGTGTTTGTATTGTATTTGTATCTGTATTGTTTCCAGGATATTGTGAAAAGCATTTCATTTCCCCCCTTGTTGTTAATTAGTTAATTAATTCATAGACCAATAGACTATGATTTTTTTTTAAGATACAGATTACTTTTTCCTCTTAGTTGTAACACTAATTTCAGGATGAATCTAAAATCATTAATGACATCAATATGAACCAAAATCATGATAGTCACTGTATTTTGGGATGGATTTAAAATGTGTGTGACAAATATTACAATGAAACAAAGTGGGAGTCAGAAGGTTTCTCTGTATCTGTTCACCTGTGCAACATAATAGATAAGACATAACAATTTTGTACTTGTGATTACATTGTAACAGCTGAAAGCCTCTTCCACAGGCTCCTTAGACTTGTGGGTTTACTACAAGGATGAAATGATGTCCCTGGAGATACCTGCACTTTCCCCTCTGCAGCTCCATTACTGACAGTGTGGTACATGTACTTAGAGAAAGAACAGGTTTGTGTAATTGTACTTTACTATTACAGTGTACTTACTTAATATTTTTGGTTCTAAACATTCAAGACAGAAAACATTAATTTCACAAGGGGCTGAAGTGGAGAGAGGGAGATGAGTAATGCTGTGTGTCCTTGTATCATATCATACTCTTCAGTTATTGTTGACATATAAACACATCTTTCTTACAGTGACTTCAGCTTAATGTCATTCCAGGATCATTATAATTTTGTGATTATATTGTTTATTATGTTGTGTTTTTACCTGAATGTTTGTTATCTTTCTTCAGACCATTTTATTTTCCCAGCATAAAAAAATAAACAAGGTTCTTTTTGTTTTGTTTATTTCTAAATCAAAGTATCAGTACAAGTCAACTTGAATGTCATTTAGGGGAAGACACAGTACTTGATGGCTCCCTTTGTGTTGTGATAAACTGCCCTTCATGTGAGATTGGCATAAAAAAGTACACAACACTTGAGCTGAACATGGAGGTGATAGCACACCTCCAGTATGAATTTTATTTTAGGGTAGCTGACATTTACTGCAAGCTGAAGCAGGTTTAACTGAGTTTGTTTATTTTACAAAGGACATTGGATTCATGGCCTCATTTGAGATGATTTAACTCTAAAATTTTCTTAATAGCACCATCATGTGGACTCTAATTGTAATCTTCACTCACAGGCTGTCTAACTATGGCCTGCTTATGATAGTTTGTTATGGACACTGCTGTATATTGTCTATGTAATGAGCCACAACCCTATGTGGCTCTCAGTGGATGTGCTTGCTCCCCTCATGGATGCTTAACAAAAATGGTCTACTGGTATTAGGGAGAAAGCTGAATGAGCCATTAACATTTAAGTGGCTGACTATGTTTAGTCTGAGTCACAGCTTACATGCAGGGCAACTGCTCAGCATAGAGTGGGCACATTTACCAAGTTATAAAAACAGATGCTGTTTTCTACATTTGGTGCAATTTGTTGCTTAGAGGACCGTTTTTCCAAGTATTTTATTCATGGTCAAATCCAGACAATCTTATATATTCATCATAATGAACTTGATTGCCTGATTGAACCCATGGAGAATTTTAAAAGCTTGAGTCAGCTGAGTATGAGGTCAGTCTGACTGAGTGGAGTACTGCCTTCTAAATTTTTAAGTCCTTCATGCCAAAGTTTTCAGACGGCTTTAAAATGTACTGCAAGACGAATACTGAGAAGTTTGAAATGAGAGTTTCTAACCGCAGCTTAACTCCTCACACAGTAATTGGTCATCTTTCTTAGTTTTACTTTTGATTCTTTAGAAAACTTTCCCAACAATTTAGAGAATAAAAAAAAAATACATTCTTCCTGTGAAGAGGTGACGACAGGTCTTTACTCTGAACATCTCACACAGTGTGGCTTTATGTTCAATAAATCAGAGGTCAATATTTAACTTGATTTTTTCTGACTGACTCTGAGCAGGGCTGGTTGACAGTGAAGATTTTTTGATTTCAATGAGCATCAACTCAATGTTCACCTCCTGTGAGCTCAGCAGCTGACTGGAGATATTTCAGTGTGGTTTCTGTGCAGTTTGCTCATGGTGCCTCCTCTGAACAAGGCACATGCATCAGACTTTATGTTGGTTTTATCAGTCCTTAGGTTTCTGATCTTGAGGGCAGCGGCTGCTTTTATAACACCTAAAAATCTTCATAATAAACGAGAATTTAAATGCCACATTTCATCATATTACTCAGCAGGTACTTATATAATTTTCGCAGTGGGAACCAGCAGACGGTTATTTTTTCCATTACATAAACACTTGAAACAGGGTCACTGCTCTTTACTCTGTGAGAAAGCAAACAAAGGTATTTCCCAAAACGATTGCTTTGAATTACCAAGTATTTCTAAGTATTTCGCATACATAGTGACAATGTAAGTAATATAGTTTCCAGTGGTGTAGTCTATGTGATACACAGGTATACACCGTATACCGACTAGAAAAGGTCCAGAATTTCCGCATAACCACTGAAGAATGCACAAAGATACACATCAGCATGGTTTTGTGACATAACTTTCACTTTCCCGTTCATTTTCTGTGTTAGGAAGCGCCCACTTTTGGACCATATGGCGCTTTTCCACTAGTATCTCCTCACCTTTTGAAATGAGTTGTTTTCAAGTTAGAGCCTGGTTAACAAAGTGCTCCGCTGCTTTCGGAGATATGAGCTGTAGCTACAACCTCCGTCAGCTGTTCAACGACCAGGTGGTCAGAGCCATAGACTGTATATAAAGATTATACAGTCTATGGTCAGAGCTCACGTTTTTTTTTTTTCAACTGACCTTTTTAAATAAAATTTTAACGTTGCAGTAAAGCGCTGTTATTGTACATTGAACCGATCTATTTAGTGTTTTCTCCATATAGTAGAAACTTGTTATTCTGACTATAACGTGCAGACTGTTAGCTTGCAGGTACAAATGTTTCCCTGCTGTCATTGCCTCATCACTGCGCAGCAACATATTTGAAGTAAAAACAACTAATTTCTCGCCTGAAACAGTCTTCAAGCTGCTTTCTGTGACGTCACAACAGTAGAACTCTGAAGATTACTTCATCAACTTTCTCCTCCTTCACCTGATGCTACATGGAGAACGGCCTGTTTTCTGTATTGGAAACACAACCGAAGCAAGGCAGGCGAGTCGAGCCGAGCCAAGCTGAGGCATGGCGAGGCGA
>OOFC01023459.1:0-10283 GCA_900323345.1 Pseudochromis fuscus | reverse complement strand
GAGTGGAGTAATACGTATCACAGTACGTATTACTCCGCTGACACACATTATTTCGGACCCCAGGAAGACTAGCTGGTGCTATTGGCAACAGCTAATGTGGATCCTTTTTAATAAATAAACACAATATTACGGTGTGTATAAAGACCCCAAAATGGCACCTGTTAAGAGACAGTAGCTTATAATCCGGTGCGCCTTATGTATGAAAATAGACCAGTTCGTTCTTGTTAATTGATATTGCGCCTTATAATCCAGTGCGCCTTATGGTCCAAAAAATACGGTATGTCTTGTTTCCCCTGGGAGATAACACATGATCACATTTTGAGCGAGATCAAAGGACAGGATCCTGCTCAAAAAGAAAGAAAATCCAAAATAATAGGCGAATGTTTCAAAGGCATTTTGTTAAAAATCTACACGACAGACAACAAGAACAGAAATGTCTACAATCTGAGACAGTTTGGTGGAGATCAGACATGGATTATGCCTTGGCGGAGGTGTTACACTAGTTATTTACAATTTTAAAAGTTTTCTCTCCTCTGTTGTGGTGTTTAAAATCTACTCATGCATGTAAGCTGTTGCTTTGATTTTACTGAGTGCACAGGATGTATTTTTTTCCAGCAGTGCACTTGTCAGATGCACCGACATAGGAGTACTGTCGCGCAAACTTTCTCCTATTATTTTGGGAAAACTTACCTTGCAGCTCCTCAGCGGGGTAGTTCTGCAAGACTTTGGATGTGGGCTGTTGGTAAAAAGATCCACCACCATTACACAGCTGAAAACCACATATTTATCTATAGCCCACCAGCAGACAGTATGCTAGTGCTATGCCCACAGGGCTACGCTTCTTTTCTTTGTTGATCATGTACAGATGCTTCACCAAGGGAAACACACAGATCAGGGCACAGTCTGTCTCCAGGCCACTACAGCACTATAGCAACAAAGCACATACGGCCCACAGATATACGTAGCCAGACGTACACGAACTGGTATTATAGGATTTTAAATGACTAGTGTCTCGCAGGCCCTTACACTTTCAGACGCTCTGCTGTAAAATGGCAGCGCTGTTATTAATTCCTTTAGGAAATAGAGGTTTTGTGTCACAATTAAGCCATTGTCTCTAATTATAGTTTGATTAATGGTATGGTAATTGCGACCCTTCCGTAAGACACATTAACTCAGTCAAAATAAATCATATTGAATAAAAACTCTTAAGTCCCCATGATGGACTGCCCATTGTCAAGGGTTAAAGAACAAATGTCTTCTGAAAGCTACCACTGATACACTCTGCTAGCATGAGTATATAAATGGCACGGCGGGCAAGAGTCTCAATGGTGCGATTTTTTTTTTCTAATTTAATAATTAGAAATGTGCTGAGTGTTGAGCTGCGGGTACACTTGAATGTGTAAAACGGTGCGAAGATGTTAGAGAAGTATCCTTATATTTATTCTAATATTTCCTCATGGCTCATGTTACATCAGAGGCCGAGCCCCTATTTTAAAAAGATCTTTTAAAAGAACTGTGATCGTTTAGCAGAGCCTTTAAAGCTGGAGCGCTCGGCTTTAATTCATGCACATACTATTAGCTGGTCTGAGGGGAGAAGAGCCGAGACAAATTGATCTTAAAAGACACAAACTAGTGTCGACTGCCCCTCAGACATTTGTTTAGTTGTAGTGTTTATCCCGCCACACAGCACCTGTAATTTCTCCCATATGGTGTATAACTGATATGGATTAAACAATTAAGACTATTTTCTCTGCATGACTTCTGGCTGCTCTCCCTGCCTCCAAGAACTCCCTTTCAAATTAAATTGCCCCAAAAGATGAGTCTGCTTTACTTCCCTAGAACAATTAAATATGGCAGGTCTTATTATCTACAATTAAAAAAAAAAAAAAAAAAAGAGAGAGTGTGTGGTGACGCAAACTATAATTCAGACCTTTTGTTTTTTTACTAAGGAGATAACTTTTTCTCATGCAGGGCTTTGTTTTTTGTGTGTGTTGCCATTCTCACTAACGAATCTTCTGAGACCATCGCTTGTTGTTGAGCTGTTAAAAACACTCAGGTCAGGGTAAAGGTCACGCTGTTGTCTGGCTGGTTAGCAGGAACCCACTCAGAATTAAGAATGAGTGGTTCATCATGAAATTATTTCACTGTCACACCTTCACAATAAAAGCTCTACTCCGTATAAATCCACAGGAAGCCTGAGACGAATGCAGCTAATAACCACTTGTGACACATGAAGAGAAAATGAACTGCTACCAGATTTGATATGTGTGTGAAACAAAGCAGCTGAGCATAATCTTATTGTACGCCACTGGCAATACTGACAAAGTCATTCATCCGAAATCAACTAACAAAGAAAATAAAAGCGGAAATTTGATGTGACAAATGTGAATCAACAACCTTGTTCAAGGCTTTTTCTTTCTTGTCATATGAATGTGTTTCCCATCACAATGCCTCCTTGTCAGTGCATATATCTTAACACATGGGTTCACACAGCATCACTGTGGTAGGACAGGGGGAAAAAATAAAAAGAAGAAGCTGAGGGAGGGGGTGAAATGTTGTCGTTTGATTGAGGAAGAGCTCAACCCAATTAAACTTTATAAAGACAGTGAGGACAGGTGTAGTTCTGCGGTGGCTTAAAGATTTGTGACAATACCCCAAAGCAAAGGCTTCAAATGCACAAAGGACACCCAAGAGTGTTAGGGTTAATTGGATGACCCAATCCATCTCAATTAAAGATTTTAAGGCACACATCCCCCTGTGTGTGTGTGGAAAATTGAAATCAGCTACAGATGGCTCTTCCTGTGGGGTTGCTCCAAATAACTGCTGGCAGATACCACCGATGATGATGGTGGCGGCGGCGGGGGGTGGGGAGATACATTTGCTCATGAAATACTTTTAAGTATTTGGGTCAAATTCAGTGTTGACTAGAACTGTGTGGATAATGATTTTAATTCTACTGCAGGTTAAGCTTTTCAGAAACACCTTGCTGAAGACTCAGGCCATGTATTTTTATGAAGATATGATACGATACATCAGTATGAGAGGTTACAGTATCAGTGTCAGACTCTCAGCTGTTGCTTCGCTTTTTTCTATCATGTTATTGTCGGACCAAGGGTTTTTCTTTGTTTTCTGTCATGGGTCAATTTCCCTGACTTCCTGACCCTGCCATTCCTACTCTTTTCTTCTTCCTCGTAATGCTCAAGCAGTTGGGTGGTTGTGACTTCTCCATTTACCAACATGTTTGTTGTGGTCACCCTTTTTTTTTCTTGGTTTTGTGGTGGCTGATGCACAACCACCACCCACTGCTGTGGAGCATCAGCGAGCAACATTACAGAGAAACAGCTGGTAACAGATCTTGATACTCTTTGTTTGTTTTATGAAGATATGATGGGGTAATTACCAATGAACAATCACCGTATTTTCCGGACTATTGAGCGCACCAGTCTATAAGCCGCTATTGAATTTATTCAAACAGTTTCATGTGGTCCACTCTGACCAGGTCTGATGTGACGAGGCTAAATGTATCGGCGGCACGGAGCTTGCTAGCTTGTAAAAAGCTAACAAGCTTCGTACCACCGATACATGAGCCACACCGGTGTTTAAGCCGCAGGGTTAAAGCGTCAGAAAAAAGTAGGGGCTTATAGTTCGGAAAATACGGTAATTGTTGTACAAAACTGTGGGATGGGATCATGTCCCAACAAAAGAAAAATAAAGAAAATCTATTATATTGGGTGAGTGTTTTAACAAGATGGTGTTCACCACAAGAGGGCAACATTGTTCAGCCTTTAGTTTCACTTCACTGCTTCCATGATTAAACCTCAGTGTATGTCCCCACACACCATCAGTCTAAAGTTTGGGTCCACTCTGGATGATCATTGTTTTTATAGTGACAACAAAGACCATGTGACAAAGGATCCACTCAGTTTGTTACACATGTTTAACTCTGAGTTACACACACGTCAGACTTCAGGCCACAAAGACTGAAAACCCCTGAAATCTGTGAGAGGCACAGTTATGGTCTCTGCAGGTTTTGCTGATTCAGAGATTATTTAGGGCGGCAGTGGCCTGGGTTGGCAACCAGAGGGTCACCGGTTCAAATCCTGGCCCGGGATGAAGCATGGACTGGTGGGGAGGTGCCAGTCCACCTCCGGGGTGCTGCCAGGGTGCCCTTGAGCAAGGCACTGCCCCCCCCAACTGCTCCAGGGCATGTTGTAGAATGGCAGCACCCTTCACTCTGTGGCCTCCCCATACCTGTGCCTTCTTCTTATTATTATTATTGTCTTAGTTTAATATACCTTTATGTTTTGGTTGTGTATTAGTTTAGTTGTATTTTTACACATTTTGTCATACTTGTTTTCAATACAAGTCAGTCAAATGTGTGTTTTATAGGTTGTACACACACAAAAGTAATTATACCCGAGCGCTTTAGAAAAAAAAGGGGGTAGATTTAGCACCTTAAACCTTACACCTTCAAAATAATAACAACTAATACCAAACACTACCTTTGTTTTGTCAAGTAATCTGTACTCATGTTATTTATCTGTTTATTTAGATATTTAGATCGTTTAAGCAGTCCTGCTGTGAGCCCATTGTTCAAAATATAATATTGGAATAAGGACTTCTTAAAAAAGCACTAAGAAACTACTTATATCATCCCAGCTCTCAAGACAGAATGTGAATGTATTTCCTTTTTTTAAGAAGATATCTTCAACATCTCAGCACATTCAAGATGATTCCAGGTTAATTTACTGCTATTCACGTCCCCAGAAGATGTCGACAATAAGAACTCAATGTGAGGCCATCAAAAGGCATCAAGATGTGATTAGCATAGACTGTGGTTTTCAATTAATGCAGCTAAATGAAAAATTTGTCTTGCTGAAAGAGGTTGCAGCTGTAGGAACATCTGCTATTGATATCATGGTTGCATTTTTAAGTGTGTTTTGTGCCTTTCATCAAAGCAGTTCATAAAATTATGATTGATTGCTTGGATTCATTTATGCTACTTTGGTTAATTATCATCATTATTACAACGAGAAGATAAAATGCCATTCTTCTCTGCATGATGTATAATCAATGGAAACAAGATGCCATTCATGAGCAAAGTATGTGTGTCAAATGTGACTTGCAACGTCTTGTGGATTTATTCCATTAGGACAACATGAAATGTGCAGATCGCTGAAATCTGCATTTTATTTATTTATTTATTTGTTTGTTTAATTCAGCTGAAAGAAAAAAAATCAGAAGAAGAAAGACATCACATGACAGGTGTACTTCAGTGGGAGGTTTAGTGTCACTGTGTGAAGAGCCACATTTTAACATTATTATGGTTTTGTGTTAAAAAGCTAGTTTTAATATTATACATAAAAAACAACAATTATAATAACAACAATAAAACATGAAGTTTATCCTCACTCTTATATTCCTGCTATACTGTGTTTGATATAGTCATTTTTCATTTAAATACAGAAAGTAAAATCTCAAGATACATATATTTCTGAAAAAGCACCTAAATTAAATTAAATTAAATTAAATGTAACCATAGACTGTAGGAATTTTACTAAATTTAAAGCTGAAATTGAAACCGTTTCAGGTTAAAAACCAAAGTCACATGATGAAAACCTAAATGTTAAATGCAACACATGATGCTTCACACTGAGTAGGTGAACCTGGACAGATTATGAAGGACGTTATAAAATACAAGTGTCACAGAAAGATGTTCAGATGGTGATTATTATAACTCACTACTTGTTGTATCTCACTGTTCAGGTGAGAATATCAACAATAACTCTGTTGCCTAGTAACGGGCCATTTTTCTGTTTGCACTACTCAAGTACTGAACCTAACTCCTTGAGTAGCTGCAGCTGCTTTTCCCAGGTCTGTGTTGCCTGTTGTAGTGACGCTTTATTCTGCTGTTAATTCTATAGGAAGTGGTAAATAGTGTGAAAAGCAGCAAAGCAGATGAATAAATAAAAAAATCATGCAGCAAGGGAAGCGTTGTTGTATGAAGATTACAACATGGCAGCGATGGCAAGAAAATACTACAGCTGCTGTCACTCAGAAGCTGATCACACGGTGACATTTGTGTGCTCAGATTAACAACTAATTAATCTAATCCAATCACGTGCTGACGTCCACAGCACAGTTTCATGACTTTCCATCTTATGCCTCCTACACACTGTGTGGTTTTCGGCCGTCCCACATGAAAGATAACAATCGTGAGAGAATCCTCGTGATATCTTTGGTCTTGGCTCTAAATCGGTGGTCCTACGTTGCACTGTGAGACAGGTTCAAGGACGGCCGTTGCCATGGTATTGTGACCGAAGACAACCTGCGATACAATTCCGACAGTGTCAGAAATTTGGGTTGATCATCTCACAGTGTGACTGCTGCTGAAACCTACGTCAACTAACTAACCAATAGAAATGCAGTATGAAATGATCACAGACACTGGCGGTAAATCCAAATAGATGCTTTACGGCTTCAATGGCGGAACGCATCAAAAAAACAATGTGGGCTATTGAGAAAGAAGACAGCCTGGTAGAGTTGTGGCAGCAGAAGCCATGTCTTATTGATGTATCCTCAAGCTGCTACCACCACCGCACGAAGAAGAACGAAGCATGGAGGGACATAGCGGTGGACTTGCAGCTCCCAGGTTAGTAACCTAACATCAGCGGCTTTTCATGGATGGATCACACACACTTATGACGTTTTATTCATGTTGACTCACGTACACCATAGGCTGTGATTCTGCTTGTGTTTTCATCGTGCAATCAACACACAGCAAACTTCATGTCGTGTCTAAAGTTTATTAGATTCGTGTCGTGCAGATTGTTAAGATTGTTAAAATTGCACAGTTTGTAGCAGGCTTAATATAAATGCCCTGCAACACACTGTAAATGGGAATTATTGTAATAATAATAATTTAGCATTATTTGAAAATTCATCATTTCTAGTCAAATAGCATCATTACCTTGGTGGACAACCCCCCAAACAAACCCACTATGTAACTGACACATTGACAGCACCTCAAACAAATACAGTTGTTCGAGCGAAGCAGAGTTCTCGAATTTTGTGTGGATCCATTGTGCTAATTGTAGTCCCACAAGAAATGTATTATTATTTTTTATTATTAATATTATTCAGACTCAAGGTCTTACAGCTCCTGCAGCCATGGTTACTGTAGACTTCAGTCCAAATGTGTGAGTTGAACTGTGCTTCATATCTGTGCTGTTTCAAATCTTTAACACACACACATATATGGCAGACATATAATTACGATCTATAAATGTAGGGTATTTCAATAATACATATGTGTGTTGTGTAAAACAGTTGAGGTGTTGAAGGGGCCAAGGTTGTAAATAATGTACATTTATTTCTGTCAATCAGCCTGAAGTCCCATTGATCACCTGCATAGTTATGAGAAATTAAAGAACCATGCAAAAAACTATGTTAAAGATCCTAATAGACACACATGCAGGTGTGGACTGTCCCACCCTGTCTCTCACCTCACAATGGACATTTCAGTTGTCTGTGTTGACACTAATAGAGTTGATTTCCCATGGCAGCGCGGCCCATCTATTGCCACAAACATTGGCGGGGCTGCAGTCACATCATGTTGACACAGAACACAATCACTTCTGCTTGTCTGCATTGTTCCTGTGGCACGGTAAAAAAAAAGAAAAAAAAGAAAAGAAGATAAAGGACAAGGACTAGAGGATGTCCGGTGGGATGCAACGCGCATCATCTCTGAGATTCAATGTTAACCTCATTTTGTCATTAGTACTGAGACGCTTTCGTCGGCACAACAGACAGGGAGGAAAGCAGTCTGTAATCAAAGGATTTGCCCTGCCAAACACACACACACACACACACACACACATTCCAGGGCCTATATCCACACAGATTGACGAGGGGTACCGACTCAGTTCCACTTTAATGTTGAGGAATGGTGAATGTTGTTGAACTGGTGACACAAGTCAAACACGTATGACACACACATTGCAGTCAACAAACCAAAACAATCACTTATACTCTCTAACAATAATATGCTTCATACAAAAATAGATAGACGACGTTCACCTTTTCTATTTTCATCATTATAATTTCAATCAATTCCAGACTGATCATCTTTTTTTTAAATAAAGCAGTTATGTGAAGAAATGTTTTTTTTTTTACAGAAGTCAACAAAACAAATGCCTCATTAATGATGCTGCAGCACGAAATCAATTGAACTTACAGGTAGATGGGAAATTAACTCCAAAGAGGGAAATGTATGAACGACAGTCAAGGCTGTCCAGGTCTAATTGCCTGGCTCTGCAAATACAGAATGCATACATGCATTTAGCAATCCTATAACACCTGGATGCCAGTGCTGAGTGCGTAATTACAAGACGTCCAGTCAGATTTTAATCACTGCCCACACAGGCTTGTTTGCATAGTTCTTTGTCTTTGCTTTGCCACTGGTCATATTTGTGCTGGAGCCATGACTGTAAGAATTTGAAGGGCATTAGCAATTTATTTCTTGAGGAAACATGTTGGCCGCCTGTCTTGTCTATTATAGCATCGATGCTGTATTATTTAGTCAAAATGTGAGAACACAAATATTCTTGGCATGAAGACTCTGAATCACGGTGTGTACAGCCTTGAACTTCAATAGCTTCATAATACTTTGTCTGCCCGGCACTGATGTTTGTTCGGCAACAGAAATTACCGTCTAGACTTCCTCTGTGCGCTCTGATTCAGGGAGCTAACATCCCAATGATCATTCTGTCTCTCTGTTCAGTGTTCAGCACAGTTATACAAAAGCTGACCCTCAAGCCGGGTGTAAAGGTTTCAACGATTTTTCTCCTACAAGCAAATTTATAGAAACGCACCAAAATGTATGCTGTCTCTAAATTCTTTGACTAAGAGGGATCCGATATCGGTATTCCATTAAAGTAAGGTGTGGATCGTATTGATATTTGGTCTCGACAAAAGATGCAGCTATAATTAATGGAGACATGTCCCACAGATAATTACAACACTAATTTCGTTATGGTAGACTGGTCAAGTATCTGATTTTTCCATTGAACCCATTTGTTTTACCAAACATGGGCCTAATTACACCTGTGGATAAAGAGTGAGTCTGCTAACTGTTTCAGATCAGGAGGTTCCTACTATAGCGTGCCATAAACACCAATAATCCATACTGTGCGGACACTATCCTTCCTTAAAGAGGACCTCTTCTGCTTCTCCATGTTTTCTGTTGTGAGTACAGCTTTACACTGTGGGGTGTTCATACCACACATGACCACAGCCTCAAGTCATGAGGAAAAACAATGCTCCAGTGATCTGAAGGTGCTCAGACTGCAGCCTGATGAAAAGCCTCCAGTTCAGAAATCTGCTCAGGAGGCTGAAGGTGTGACGTACGATTCTCGTCTTTTTCCGTCACTGCTTAGAAACAAGACTGAAGGCGTTCTCCAGGTCTCCTCTCCTGAGAAGAAAACAGTTTACATACAGCCTGTAATTAAAATACTCAATCCACCGATATGCTCCACAATGAGCTGCTAATCCTACATAATCCACCAACACTGCAATTTGAAGTTTCCTCTCATAGGCACTGGTTTCTGTTGCACTCGACACCGCACACTTCTGTATGTATATATATAAACTATATATGTATGTATATTCTATAGTTTTTAATTAAAATTTTTGCATCCTGAATTACATGTTGTAATGTAAATGGAGCAATTTGGCACAACCATGTCCTTTGGGAATAATAAAGTTCTATCAAATTGTCTTGTATCATATATTGTATTGTATCGTATCGTATCGTATCATATCATATCGTATCGTATCATATCGTATTGTACCATATGGTATCGTATCATATCATATGGTATCATATCGTATCGTATCGTATCGTATCATATGGTATCGTATCGTATCATATGGTATCATATCGTATCGTATCATATCGTATCGTAACGTATCATATTGTATCGTATCATATCGTATCGTATTGTATCATATCGTATCATATGGTATCGTATCGTATTGTATCGTATCATATGGTATCATATCGTATCGTATCATATTGTATCGTATCGTATCGTATCATATTGTATCGTATCATATCGTATCGTATCATATCGTATCATATTGTATCGTATCGTATCGTATCGTATCGTATCGTATCATATTGTATCGTATCATATTGTATCGTATTGCATCTTATTGCATCATATCGTATTGTATCATATCGTATTGTATCGTATCATATTGTATCGTATCATATTGTATCG
>OOFC01023456.1:0-20141 GCA_900323345.1 Pseudochromis fuscus | reverse complement strand
GTGCTGGCCAGGTTTACAGTCTCAAAGTTCTCACAGTGTCTTCTCAAGTGTAGAAATTCATCTCACCCCCTGACGTCCCTGTCCCAGCTCGTCTTTGTCCATTGTGCTCGCCATCCAGATGCTCTTACTGGACCTGAATCGACTAATTAACTTAGGTCTCATGCTGCGTTCACACCAAATGCAAAGCAAATTTTATCCTCATGTTACTTGGACTGATTTTGGAGATTTTGGCAAATATTCACCCTCAACATCCCGTGAAAACACACCATCTGGAAACTGTGACATCCAAGTTTCTCCTTCTCTACCCGATACAGAGTGAAAGTCATAAAGCTCTGCACAGCCACACACTGCCACCATAAGCTTGTCCTCCATTTTTCCTCCTTGATGGCGTCGGGAAATCTCAACTAAATCCCATGTAAGGTGCAGTGTCTTGCTAAGGACACATCAAACCACCAACTTTACCATTGGTGCACAACCTGTTAAAAGCCTGTTGCATGCTCAGTACATTCAGAATAAAGACGTTTTTCCTGCCTCCACCTGAAATAGTGAAACTGAGCATCAGTGACAGAACCGCTGACTCAGTGAAACGACCCTGTAACATCACATGTCGCTGTTACTACAGTTGTTGCTCTGTTTATTTGTGTTGTTCCTCCGCTCCTCGTCTTTATTTTCTTTCCCTCCGCTGTTAAAGGTCGCAAGTTGATTTCCTCTTTCTATCTGGAAAACGAGGGCAGCTTTTTCCACGAGGCCGCTGCTGCTGCTGCTGCGCGTCGTTAACTGTGGACAACATGAATCATGTTCTTGATACCGGCCGAGCGGCTGCAGTGAACTCAACTCTTTCCCCCCTCCACTTATTGAAAACAGCACCTCGGGTAAGACGAGGAGAGCGTCGTACATCTGAAACCACTGATCAATACAGTTAATAACCAATTCATTTATAATTAGAAATATGTTTGTTTTATCTGTTAAGACCTCTTATGATGTACTTTTCTTACCTTCATTTATTGGCTTTATTCACTCACTTTTATTCATCTTCACAGCTTCTTTATCTGCATTTATTTCCTCTGATGTGATGTCATCCTCTTAAAACACTTTTTATTGCCTTTTCTCAATTGTATTTGTTTACTGATTTCTCTATTTGCTTAATTTATTACTTTAATATTCTTGGGTTTTGTTTTGTTTTTTTTAATTCTATTGAATTTCTGTGTGTTTTTCTTGACTTCTTGCCTTTGTGTGGGTTTTATTTATTTTATTTTATTTAACATTTTTATTGGGTATAACTGTTTCGTTTTTAAGCAATAGAAAACCAATGGTCAAAATATGGTTAGCAGATAAATTATGACTTTAACTATTAATGGGGATGTTTTGAAGAGTTCATACAACTTTTACTTTTACTTAGTTTAACTAAAATATCCATCGCGAAAAGTCGAAATTCCTCCATCAAGGGTGATTTCAAGGAGGCTGCCACTTTAAAAATGCTCTGACATCACATGGGCTCAGCAGCCTCACCTGGTGAGTTGGACTGCAGAAACAATAGCATTGTTGTTACACTGCTCACTGTTGTCATGACAACTTTATTATCCTTTATTTTTCATTTTAAAAGGGAATCACTTGATGTCTTATCCGTGTCGACACTTTCTGGTGTGACGACAGAATAAAAACTAAATCGAGATGCGAGTGATTACAAGCTGTGAACACTGTGTAGTGAGGGAATAAACAGTGATAACAGTGTCTGGAGTAACAGTACAGGGTGCACAGTGTTTGCAGCCATGTGACGTCCTCCCTCTCGCCACATTCAGAGCGACAACACCAGACGTCCACCTGTGGGACATCACAGTGGGGCTGCATGTGAGCTTTATGTTCTGCAGGAACCCTGCGGTGCTCGTTCTACAGCTTTTCAACAGCACACAAGACGATCTGTGTCAGGTTTGACATCATCAGCATCAACGACACTGGATTAGTATTATTATACATTTTATACCAACGAACAAAACAACAACACATCCACTTAATCACCACCAGCAGTGGGGACTGTGCAGGCTGTAACATCCCCTCCACAGGAGAAAGATTCATACGCGCTTTAGAGAACAATTTAAAGACATTTTAAAATTCATTGATTATTCACTGAGCAAATTCATTCAGCACTTCTATCTATTCACACTTAAGTCCATTTCAGACATTATATCTGCTTCATTTATTTGTTTGCTTGATGGATTTTACTTTCAAACACTCGTCCTTCTTTTAAAAAGCGAGTTCTTCTTTGTGTAAATTTACATTGCTACGTTTCTCTCTCGCACTGAATTGTGTGTGAACACTGGACTAGTTAATATGTTTGGAGATACTGTGGAGGGAGGCAGGAATGAAGAAGACACACTGTGTGAAAAACCATTTTAACCCTGAGCTAACGTCTGCAGCATAGACTGTATGACAGAGATGGACGTGGTCACTGTGATGTCATTAGTTGGTTTGTGGACTCACATTTTGAAGCCAGGAGTTTCACAATTGAACATTTGAGTGATGAGACCGGAGACCAGGACCAGACTTACACTTGGAGCCATCATCTAGTGGCCATCAGTGGTACTGCACTTTGGCCTTTTTTTTTAGACGCAGTGCCTACGTCCATCTTTTATATTCAGTCTGTGGTCTGCAACCAGGAAGTACACAAAATCAATCAACTGATTAAACACATACAGAGGAGGAAACATCAGCTTTACAGTCCATACAGGTGAACTGTCACACCTCCAACAAACAGCAGAAGTAAAGAAGTAAAACAAATGGATTTACAGGTGAAACAGTTGCTAAAAGAAGAATTAATGCATAAATGGTTAAAACATCTTTGGCCACCAGCCGTGCAAATTCAAACCTGACTTAATCAACCCTAACACTGACTCTTCACCTGGTGTCTGCAGGGTATCAGGCTACAACATCTGTGTGGTTTCACACAACCCTCACAGCCCAGATGTTTTCTGTGATTTGTGTGAATTCTGTTAACATGAAGCTGACATGTAACTCTGCTGATATGAACATCTGAAAGGTGCTTGTGGTACCAACACGTGTCCTCGACATCACATGCCGCCCTCCCGCTGCGACGTCACGGAGCCCCTGAACAGGTTGAAGCTCAGTCAGTGACCCAGTCCCCGGGGCCAAAGGCAATAACGCTCTGCACTCACCTCGCTCTCCAGCTGCATGTCGGCCAGCAGGACTCCTCGCTGGCTGCAGTCAGTCATTGACAGCTGACCACGCCGGCACGATCGATGTGCTTTAAAAGCTGAAGTAGTGTCATCGGTGGGTCGTCCTGCTGCAGAATCATCAGTCGCAATCCACTTCGTCCACAGGTGGCGAGAGAAAGCTGGAAAAAAAAAACCCAAACAAACAACAGTGAGGAACACGTTAAATTTATGATCACCATTATTCAGTGAGGTGTGTTTTCAACACCCCGACTTCCTGCTGTGACCGCTCCCCAGGGAGGGAGTGAGGTCATGTTCAGGAACCGACTCATCTATCGGACAATGGACTGCTCGCGACTTCCCAGGATGCAGTGCTGAGTCGCACCAATCAGATGCCTGGGAATCAGCTCATGGTTTCATTTGATTTCCTAAACAGTGCAAAGGGTTGAACGAACCATCTGATAGCGTGAAACTGCTTCCTTCCTCGAAGGAATGATGAAGGGAAACCAACAAAGAAAAGTGAGCAGGTCCTCCCTCCTGTAACAATGAAGCGTGCTGCTAATTGTACATTTTTGATGTTTGACATAAATGATGAAAAGCTGGTAACACATGGGCAGCGGCTGACAAGAAAACCAGACTCAGCGTGTCCTACAAACCCTGGTGTTTTCAGAAATAGCCACTGAGTCAGATTATCTGGGGTGTAACGGTGCACAACGTTCAGAGTTGGGTATGTGAGTCAGTTGTTGTGCAGCACGGGAAACACACAAATAAGAAGATGTAACATTCACCAGTGTTTATTGGCTTTAATTTTAATGCAGCTGTTTACTGTAAAATATAAAATAAATTACACTGTCCAATTAGACTAAACCCAGCTGTGTTATTGTATCACTATTGTGTTAGTTTGCAGTACTTTTTTTTTAACATAACAGTGTTGACACTTGTTGCATGTTTCTGAGAGCACAGTAGCTTCGATTACTGCAATGTTACCAGGCAAAGTGTTCATTTAGTGTCACTGAGTTTGATGCAGATCTGTATGGAAAATATAAAGTTACAGCAACACAAAAAGATCAATGGAAGAACAATGAGTAATTATTAAACAGTTGATGTGTCTGAACATTTTGTAAGTTAGTCCACCAGGTCTCAAAAGTGAAGCCAAATTCTAAAGTGCAAAAAAGTGCAGAACCACTGATGGCCACTAGATGCTGACCCGCCTCCTCCCTCCACCCTTCATATCCAAATATGGTCACTTCTGGCTGAACATCGTGTTTAGCATATAGTCATGAGAGTGGTAAGAAGGTAACACAAAAATATAAAATGATCTTTTCCTTCAACAGATCTTCAAAGTCAGTGATGGCTCAGAACCATCTGTGCAGAGCAGTGAGCTTCATCACCAGAACATTTCCAAAGTATAATCCCCACAACCTGCTCTTCACCTTCTGTTATTTCCACTTCAGTTTGTTCATGACAGAATAATTTCATCTTCCAGGTCGTGTCTGGTTACTAAAATAGCCCGTCGGTAAGAGGACAGATAAAAGTCTCGTGTCAGATCTGGACTGCAATCAAAGCGGCGCTTTGTCCCTCTGAACGTCCGCTGGTGTGACTAAGAAGATTGATAACGTCTGAGGTGAATTAGGACGGATTGCTCAGGTCCTCACCATGTGTCTTTAAATAGACATGCTGGGTGTGTCACCTCTCCATGACCTGACACAGTTTGGCCTCTGCTGTGCACCGTGGACGGACTTCATTCATGAAAGCACGAGAGTCCCACAGTCGTCTGTCAGTGTGTGTTTGGATACAGATCTGGATTCAAGTACAGGTCAGAAATACGTTTGTCTGCTGTTAAGATAGGAGGTACAGGAGTTTACAGCTGCTCTGTCTTCCTCCCTCACTGAAAACCCCGTTTAAATAAAGGTTTTTAGTATTTTCAATAAGTAAGATCTGTGACCTTTGACCTGCAGGTTTCACTGGGTTTACTCTACCTCATTATCTCTACATCACTTCCACATTCCCACGCTGTCAAACTCTCCCCGTTCATAAAATCCACGTCACTTCTTTGCTGCAGTAATCTTTTGTGCCGCCTTCTCTGAGCCAATCAGCACCTCTCCTCTGCTCTTTAAAACTCAGCATCATTACATTCTGCCTTCAGCCCACCCTGTCGTCATCACTGTTCATTGTTGACTTGTTTGAAAGCTGCAGAAAAAATCAAGTGTCTGGATCTTTACTTTGAACTGTTGAGAATTAACCGTAACACAAAGAACAACTTAAGAAAGTAACAATTTCTTTCAAAAAATCTGATTTGAAAGTTCCTGAAACTGCACAAAAATCACTTTCTTGACTTTCCACAAAACTTCTTCAAAGCTGCACCAATCAGCTTTGGTTCAGTCCTGTGACCCGCCCCCTCACTCTTCCTTTCATATCTAAATATGGTCACTTCTGGCTCCAAAAAAACCAACATGGCGACATTCATACGCCAAACTCCTGGCTGCAAAATACAAACCCACAAACCAAAGGGTGATGTCACCGTGTCAACGTCCATCTCTTCTGTACAATCTATGAAACAGCCTTTGAGCCTTTGGCTGTCAGGAGGCAGCCATCTTGTTTTAGAAGCAGATGCAGGTTAACTAAATCCACAGCTGTCTGCAAACGTGGACACTAAAACCATGAATTGATAAAAACAGATTAAAATGTTTGTGTGGTTGTTGGAGGGATATCTTAAATAACAATCAATCATCGATATTGCAGATCTGCATATTGGGACTGATTGCACACTGTACACTCCGCCTCCCTGACCACAGCGTCTGCAGCAGCCAGCTCCACCACTGACACTCCAGCTGGCTCTAATTTGGCTGATTTCCCCCTCCTCCTCCTCCTCCACCTCCTCCTCTTCTGTAAATTTTATTATTATTTTTAATCATAACTGTTTCCTCTTGCGGTCGTGTTAATATCTGGAAATACACTCCCGCAGCCTTCAGATCGCTCAGAGAGTGTTTGCGTGGTGTGTGATTAAAGGGCGCCTGGCGGGCCCGGAGTCCGGCCTTCACGTGGGCAGGCAGAGACAGCGGCAGTGGCAAGACCTTCCAGGAATATCTCAAATAAATCAGGTGTGATAGCTGGATGGAAAAAACGGCCCATTTTCCATGTCCACTTTCCAAACATTCCTCCTACCAGGAGATCCAAGGTTTAACACCTTTTGTCACAGAACACTTCTGTTGGTGTTTTGAACAAAAGAAGGAAGAAAAAAAAAAAAGGGATTCGGTCCGAGAGCGTAAACAGCATCTTTTTCCACCACTTTTGTTTGTTGTATTTTCCCAGGCAACAACAGAATCATCCGCACCTCCGTCATGCTATCAGCCGCCGCCACCACCTCCTCCTCCGCTCAAAGCTTTTCCAATACATCCCCAACAACACCCGTTGAGTAATTGTAGTGGTCAACGCAGCAGGCCAGATATCCAAACAGGAAAAAGTGCTGAAGTGATTCCAACGGATCGAGACTGGACGATGGAAAACGAGGCAGGAGGAGACGTGAGGGAGGGTCACATGGCGCGCTCTCCAAAGTCGCTGCTTGTTTTGATGGCGGCGGTTAAAGGTGGACAGCTGAAGACATCTTGATTTTATCACCCGATTTAATCCTGTGGAATTATTTTTAGCTCGGAGCGGCGGTGTTATCGGAGGTCTCCCGGCGACTGGACTCAGCTGTGTGGGATTATGTGGAGGTGTTTGCATGCGGACGGGCCCACAGCGCGGTCAGCCCGAGGTCTCCGCGTCCACAGTGGGGCTGCTGCCATCAGAGGCCGCTCATGTCTCTGGCCTGTCACACTGTGTTGATGTTTGGACGGAGGAAATGTAAATGGAGTGTAATGCTTGGATGACGAATCTCCCCTCGGTCTCTCTCTGCGTCTTTGTCATCTGTTGCCAGTCGTATCGATTCTGCAAATTAGTAAATATTGTCTTGTGAAGTGGATTAGATCATTTTCCTTTCATAACACCCCTGCGTGTCTCGACGCACTCGGCCGCTCGTTGCATTGGCGAGAAGCAAATGGGTCATATTATCTTCTTTTTTTTTTTCAAGGTTTGGTTGTCAGGTTGCCATGGGAAACAACATTATAAGAATGATGGCGGTGAAACCGAACACTCGGGCCTGTCAGCTCGTCGCCGCTTGGCAGAAAACAGTTTGAGGCTATTTGGAAGACGCCATTTCCATTCCCTGAGTTCGTCTTCATGTTCGGGGTTTTCTCGTTGGCAGGGACGGTGTTTTGGTTTGTTTTGTTTTGCACCAACCAGGCGGCGGTGACTGACGGATCCATCGCACCGCCGTCATCTTCAGTCGACACAGAAGCTTCAGTAACTGTTGATGAAAGCAGCTGACGGGATGATGATAGGGTATTTTCTGTTAGTTCATTAGGACGTTTAGTCTAAAATTCGTACAAAAATTTGATGTTGTCGGCTCTAGAGAAGATTGAGCTTCAGTAAAAAGCTCTGTCAATCAGGTCTAAATTAAGAAGAACAGCGACTCTTTAAGTAATTCAAATATGCAAACCATAGAGTATAAGAGGTGGAAGAGACTGTCCCCAGCTTTGTCAGACATGTACAACACAAGTAGTGCATTTATGTCCCAGATCTGTTAGATTAAATATCTCACAGCCTTCCCAAGGGGAATCTCCAATACATACTTATCTGTGAGAAGTCCTGATAGTCTAATGTAGAGTCTATATCAACGGCAATTCTCAGATGTTTATGTAGCACGTCTGTTTTGATCATTACAGCTCGTTACACCTGCCCCGCATGCCTGAAATATTAGTATTACCCAAGTTATGTGTTTACAAATTGAGGGTTGGTGCCTACAGGAAGTGTTTCAGTGATTCATTTTCGTGTTGTTTCCCTTAGGTATTTGTGGTTGCTAGGTTACAAAAATTATCTTATTGCCCTTTCATTGTGAACATCGACTTTCTGTTAAAAAAAAAAAAAAGTAACAACACAGGAGGAAAAAGGGTAACTACACTTCTCCACAATGTTGCAGACAGAATCAGTTTTTCCTTCTCTGCTTCTCATTTGATGGGGTTGATATCATAAGTCCCGCCTCTTCCTTGATTCGGATTTGTCAATGAGAGAGAAGTGATGATGAAAAGTTGAAAAAGTTTTTACCTGGGAGCTGAGTGCCGACAGTGTTTTTTTGCCATGTAAGCCGTAAATGTTTTTTTTTTTTGTTTTTTTTTAAATGCACCTTTGTTAAAATTCACCATGTAGCAACCAATAATGTTTCAATAACGTAATACCTGCCAATCACATCATAATTTTAGTTATTTTAAATCTAATGCCAATAATGCATTATAAAGTTATGACACTATTCGCTGGGTATTATGTTATTGGATAAGTATTTTTTTTTAATGCTAGGCCAATAACGTCATAACATATTACATTATCGGGCCATTATGACATTATTGGTTGCTACACAACCTTAAAAGAAAACACCCAAAACAAACACAGAAACAGTGAAATCTTTCATTAACACGTCAGGATTTATGTTCAATGGCTGCTCAAAAAAAAACTGCCTGCATGTTTGTAGTTTGTCATTTTGTTTCTGCTTCTTGTCTAATTGTAATTTTGTTGATGAGTTCAGTTCATAAATCTGTTTCTTCCAAGAAGCTCTAACATCAGATACGATCACTGGAAGACACTGGATGTAGAAATACAACAGATCAAACAAATGTACTGAACAAGAGGAGGAAATGTTTACTTCAAATAATATTCAGTTAATTTGTCCTTTCCTTTGCCTTTATTGTTTAGTTTTAATCACTGATGAAAAGTGTATTTTTGTTACAGCTCCGATTCAAAATGTTACTGTTCGGGTTTGTTTTCATTAACAAAAATGCATCGTTACAACAAACACGCAGTAAACACAGGATAAATTGGCACAGTAGCGGGAATGTGCCAATCACGCAGATTTAAAAAATAAAACACTGCTGCCGTTTTGCAGCATCAACACGTGCCGACACGCGGTACAACAAACTGACAGCAGGTATGTTGACGCAACAACACGCGTCAACTTGTGATGGTCTCTGGGTTTATATACAAAACAGCCGCCACAAACGCTTTGAGTCATGTTTAACGCTGGCATTGAAAGTGCTGTGTCAACGTCATACAGATTAAGAAGGAAATTCTCATTCTGAATGTTGATCCAAGCGATCAAGTGTATTTGTTTGCAGTTTAAAGGTTTGTGGTTGACCAGTCGGTTCTGCTAAGTCCTGTAAACTCCACTCAGATGATTCCCAGTAGGATTGTAGACTCTGGGATCACGTTAGGATTCAAGGTGTAGACCCCCCTCCCCGCCTCCTGGTGGGAAAAGCCTGGATTGTGAAATTTTGCGGAGTCACTGTTTGCCACATTTAACGCTGAATACTGAACTGGAAATCCGGGGTCGGACAGATGGGAAGCTGGATAACAGAAGGCCGAACACTCCTGACTCATGCAGCGCTGAGGACTAAATAGACGGACTTAATTGAAGCCACATTCCTACAATTGAGGTTTGAATCCCAGAGTTAATCCAGCCACTCACCTACGAGCTCAGGTGCTTTCGGACAAAATAAAAGTCTTATCCAAGTGACATCAAAAGGACAAATCTTCTCCTCAGGATGTGCTTGAGAACTTTTTACTGTTTAATGTGTGGTTGTGATTCACTGTGTTTACACTCACTCGTCCCCGCAGTGTGGCTTCGGCCACCCGGCCCTAACCGCCCATGAAAACACGGCATCGACACACATCAAAGACCGTTGGGAGATTATTCCAGTCAGGAGCATGAAATAACACTGTGACAAACACAACTCGCATGGCAGGATACGATGGCCCTCATCCGTTCACGTTCTGGTCTCAATCAGGTTGCTTATAAATGTCCAAAATTAAACCCGGCCGCTCCCAGGAATGTGGCTTCACGGTTGTACTGGAGCTTCACACAAACAGGTCGACACTTCGCACCACGAACACACTTCTCCGGCTTTAGTAAGTCAGGTGGTTTTGGTGTCGCAGCCCATTAACAACGTTCGAGGTCTGGCATTGCATAACTGTTCAGAATGAAAAATCAAAATAAACTGTGTTGAAATAGCCGATAGTTTGTGATATCAACAAGTAGTGAAGGTTAAAAATAGACACGAATAGGATGTCATCTGGTACAGACATGGATAAGGAATACTACCATAACTCCCGCCCCTCTGTCACTATGATTGGACGGTTTGGTCACCCTTGTCCATTCTGCTTTGTAGACCATATATGGAAAGGACAACGCGACATCATGTGTTGGTTTGTGGACTCCAGGAGTTTGGTCCAGTGTGAATGAGACTGGAGTTTACTGGTGAATGAGTTTTCAAATGAGAATCCAAACCTCATTGGAGATCAAAGCTGTCAATCAAACTAACCACGCCCCTAAATCTGGACCACCAGATCTCTGAGAAGAAGTCTACCGGACAAATATATTAATCAAACACTCTTTTATTTTCAGCAGAACAGAGAAGCTGAATTATGTACAAGCTCTTCGGTCTGTGTGGACAACACAGCAACACGTTCAGTCCACTTGTCTGCTTCTGGTTTATGTAGATGTCCACCATGACTCAGCTAACCACAATCACAACGTCATCGGAGCTGAAGCTCAGCGTTCTGGGAAAGTAATCCTTAAGTATCCCTCATTTTCTGCCGGTCATCCGGGGTCGGGTCGCGGATCAGTAACTATGCACTGCCTGAAATTGTGATGAGAATTAATGGTTTGGATGATTTTTTTTCCTCATTTTATACGTACACATCAGAAAATTATTGCTGTAGTTGTCGTCCCTGACTGACCGTGCCCTGAAGTGACCTTTTGGAGACTAAAGGTTTTATTTCATGCATCAGAATTCAGCAGCTTGGCCAACCTGCAGTCTTCATCCCATTGGTCAGTATAACTCTGGCTGTTGAGAAGTTTTATTTGAGGTGATTTCGTAACATTAAGACCAAGATGTTGGGTGGACGTCAAAGTGCAGAAGCCTCAAGTTTCTTCACTGTGTCTTGCAACCATAAACTGTATAAGCATGTCACATTGCAGTCAGGAGTTCAGCATCTGAATGTCACAAAGTTGATTTTTTTGGAGCCAGAAGTGACCATATATGGATATGAAGGAAGGAGTGAGGAGGGTGGGTCTGCCCTTTGAACCTGAGGTCACTGCCCAATGTGTATGAGACTGGAGTTAGTCTCTAAACCACCAGTAAATCACTGAAGACCAGAGCTGTCAATCAAACTAACCACGCCCCTAAATCTTCATCTTTTTGAAGCCTAATATCTCGCTAATGATGAAACGATTTTCAGACGGACCACCAGATCACTGATGAGAAGAATCAACTTAAGCTAATGACATCAAAATGACTTGTGGAAAAAGTTTAGTAACTGAGTATTTCAAAATTGAAATGAGGATTTTTGAATTGAAGTCAGTCGCGATTACTGGAGTCAGCATCTAGTGGCCATCGGGGTGTATTGCACTTGCTTACACTTTTTTTTTGAGCCCCACTTACGTCATTCATTTCTATACACAGTCTACAATCAGCATTGACAGCTGATGTGGATGAAAACGAATACAGCAGCAACAAGTCAACTCATTAATAAATACCTCCGCGCTCTGCTGTGCATACTGGGAAACTTATGCTTGTGTGTGTGTGTGTCAGATGTGTGTATTGTCTACATGTGGGGTTGCAAGTGCACGCAGCCTCAGACAGCTGTGAAAACAGAGCGACGCCTGAGACGCCGCTCATGGGGTCCGACCTGGAGAGGAATCAGCTCCTCGGATCCACCTGGGACGATCACAAATCTACAGAGACGCGTCTGTAAACTACGTGAAACAACATTGTCCTTTGTAGCTGCTTGCTTTAGTGCTTGTTGTGTAACAGCTACAGGGATGAACGGGCAGGGGAGTAAATTCTGCATTTATTGCCTCCCCCGCGTTCATTGTTTCCACTTGTTCTTTTCAATTTATTCCACAAATTCGATTTATTTAAAGAAACCTGAGCGAGTTAGCGGCTAATTTTCCTTTCATGAGACCTTCTAAAATAAGCCTGCTCACAATAAAAAAGGGAAAACAATGTTTTTGCCAATCAAAATGAAGCTCCAGCTGCCGAAATAAATCGCAGTCAGGCCTCTTATTTTGAATCCTGCCATCGGCGGCGAGGTCGGCCTTTTTCACTCAAACTGCTCTCGTAATCGAACGGACGGCGAACAAGAAAGACGAGACAGACTTTGGCTCCTCTCGAGTGCGGTCGCTTTATTTCAGAGTGTGTTTTAACAAGAGCTCTCAGGGCTTTTAACACGCTGTCTGCCATGTAATTAGTGTCTATGGCTAACTAGCTCCCAGCAGGCAGTTTTAAACACTTTCCATGGCTGCACACCTCTCAGGCCAAGGAGCAGGGAAACGGAAAAACTACTGGTAACATTAAAAACACACACACTCACACACACACACACACACAGAGCAATGTACAGGATCCGAAGCTCAAGTACATGTCGCAGGTGGACAAAATTAAGTATCTCGTGCACAAAGAAATCTCATGCTTCTCAAGTGAAATTCCAAAAAAGGCTGATAAAATATTTGACACAGGATCTGAGCCGACCCTGGAAATGAAAGACGCCGGAGTTCAAATGGAGATACAGAAATGGAAATGTGCACCGCTGCATTATTACAGATGTGTGAGGGGAGCGTGTATGCATGAGTGTACGTGAGAGAGAGACGGAGACAGAATGAGATAGAGGGTCTATGTGCATGCGGAGGCATCTGGTTTAGATCAGTGTTTCCCACCGAAGCGCCTGGTTGTGTGGTCACACACTGTGTTTGGTAGAGCAGCCGAATGTGTCGGCACGGTTCATGGAAGTGCTGCGACACGAGGACATCTGTAAGTTGTCCATCTGTACGGCTCTCTGGGGAGCTTCACTTATATAATAACACCCTACATCAAAGCACGAAGCTCGTCCGGGAAGAATAAAAACACACAAGGTGAGAAGATGACGAAGAACAACAGAACAACAACCCCGACGTTTGTTCTGCGCGGCAAAAAAATTGGAAGACGTGAGAGAAGTGAAAACAAATTTAAATTGAAAACTGTCCTCCTGCAAAACAAGACGGTCGGGGGAGACAGGAAAATATTTGCGGGTAAAGTAGCCGTCTTTCCCCATGTGTTGAAGCGGGGAATAAAATTGAATTAGTGAGTTCACTGCAGTCAGTAGGAGCACATGTAAACAGACGCAGGAACGCCAGGTTAGCTGGGTTAAACGCTCCCGTGACTCAGGCTGAAGTTGCGTGGCCGCTGATATCTGCGCTCATTAATGTGTGGCATGGCGAGGAGAGGTGGAGGAGGGCGGGGGGGGGAACACATGGCAGCAACGCACTCTGGCTCGCTCGCACAAGTTTATGAAAGTGGAGGAAACCAGACACGCAATCGGATGCCGCTGGCCTCTCTGCGCTGTACGTCTGCATGCCTGGGTGTATGTCTCTGTAAAGTGGCTGCTGCGTTTCATTTCTCTGCATTTATCTGCTGCATCCACATGTATGGTAACTAGTAGCAGAGCTCGCTTTCTCTCCCCTCTTTAAAAAAAAAAAGGGTTTGGCTGAGGCCGCCCACCAAACACAACCGCCCATACCAGACGAGTGCATCACCCCTGTTCGGAAAGAATGAACACATTGCTTCCTAATGCGTTCCCAATGGGTGCAGGTATTTGTGAGGGAGTCAGTGATCTGCGGTATAATTGGTTCTTAAACTAGGCCATGATGCTCCGCAGACGAACCCTCCCTCCCTCCCTCCATCCGTCCTCCCCCCGCCGCTGTGACATCTGCACGTTATACAGCGGAGACATAACAGCAGTTTGTAAACACTTGGCCCCGTGATCGCAATTCCAAACTAATGAAAACAATTCAAAAATGAAAACAAAGAAAATTACTTTCCCATCATCTTGAAACAATATCTGACAAAGTTTTCCTGCTCATAACATCTCCGAATTTAATGCCTTTTCCCCTCGAGAGGGTTCTGGTCCAAACTGGTGGCCTCCGTCCGTCGCAGCGGGCTCGGCACTGTTTGTTCCTTCAGCGGTTGGTGACCGGACTCGGTGGTCCCTCTGATTAGAGCCCAGCTGAGATCAGACAGCGGGCTCCGGCAAGAAGACATCAGGACCACTGCGGAGCCCCTTAAAAACATGCCCTTTAATTATTTGTGTAAGTGTAAGTGAACAAGTGAGTGGAAACTATGCAGGGTCCGGCCTCCCTCCGCGGGAGAGCGGGGCTGTTAGCTCGTGGCACGACCATGTTTAGGATACATTTACACATCAGAGGAGTGACATGTCAGTGTAAACACCTCGACTGGACGGTCCTGGTCTGGACGGTCCAGCTGCACCAAGCTCCCTGACCTTCTAATGTAGGTCATCTATACGTAACCCGTGCTGGACTAGAGTCTTTTAAAGAGACAATTTTAATTTTATCAGACCCCTAACACCCGAGATGCTCTTATCCACCTGTATCTACCCAATAAAACAAAGACATGGAAATAAGGTTTTTTAATTTGTTTATATTTGTTAAGTCTGGAAGAGGAGGATGGAGATAGGTTGTGATCTACAAAGTTCAATGAGCCAAAAAGATTTCCTGTAACTGTGGCTGCAGCTAATCATTGTTTTCATTACTAATTTATTTTCCAATTATTTTAGTGGCTTGTTGATTCAGTGAAAAAACATCTTAAGACAAAACCTCAAAGATGTTCAGTTAATAAACACTGGAAAAATCATCTAAAGATTTTTTTTACAAATGTCCCAAACTACAATGAAAGTCTCAATTGAAGTGATTTTTCCGCTCTCTTCAATTTCTTCACATATTTTTCAGTAAAAACTCTTAAACTCTTCAGGTAGCATAAAAACAAACAGTGGCACAGTTTGCAATTAGCTGGTGAACAAACCAGATGGTCACCTCAAGAGCTGGTGGAGACCAAAGCAGGGATAAAAGTTGTTTCAATTCTCTTTGTAGTCATTTTACGTTTCTTTGTAGTTGGTATTTGGATAAACTTGTATTTATTTGTGGTGATTTTGTGTCACTTTTTTGGGGAATTTTGTTTCTTTGTGTCACTTTGAAGTTTCGTTTTTTTTCTTCAGATACATTTGTGTCTTTTGTAGTCATTTTCTGTCCCTTTGTTTGTTTTTTGCGGTCACTTTGTGGTTGTGTCCTTTCACTTTATGGTAGTTTAACATTTTCTTCTGATTTTTTTGTGTCCCTTTGCGATTGTTTTATGTCATTTTGATGTTGTGTTGTGCCACTTCAAGGTTCCTTGGTGTCTTTGTGGTTGTTTTGTTTTATTCTAATACTTTGTCTCTCTTTGTTGTGGTTTTGTGTCACTTTGATGTTGTTTTTTGTCACTGGGTGGTTGTTTTTGGTCAGTCTGAGGTTATGTAATATCTCTTTGTAGTAGCTTTGTGTCCTTTAGTGGTTGTTTTATGTTTTCTTCTAACCTTTGAAGTTGTTTTATGTCTTGTCGTAGTTGTTTAATGTTTTCTTCTGATATCTTTTCTTTCTTTGAGGTTGTTTTAGGTTTTCTTCTGTGCTATGTTAAGCCCACTCATGACCTAGTCGTGTGTTTCTTGAGTAACTTTGAGTTTACTCCGAGAAGAGATGAAAGATAAACGCTACTGTTTACTGATTTTCTCGGTACTTGCTGAGTTTTCAGTATTGATCTGATGAAATCCCAGACAGAATTTGATTGTAAAAGTGAAGAAACCTTAAGTATCTTCTAGTACCTTCCCTCCTTACATCATGGCCGGTGTGTGGCCCGTCTATCACCCTCTGTCCTTTTCTTTCTGCCACTCCCTTCTCCACATTTTCCTCCTCTGTCTCCTTCCCTGCTTCCCTCGCTGACCCTCCCTTCCTCAACTCAGCATCTTCACCGCACACTATGTCCCGGTCAGCCTCTCATTATTTTTACCCACCAGAATTTGGACCAGCTTCACTTCATGCGAATAGAAAACCGCGAGTTCTCTTCTACTGGACAGCACCCAGACTCAAGAGCAGTTTTCAGCTCGTTTAACAGCATCTCAACTCTCTGGACACTCTGGTATATGAAGCGACAAATGAAAGAGAAAGTGGGAGATAATTAGTCCAGAATCATAAATTAGACAACTTGAATGGTATAAATCCATCTTTTATAATGTGTCCCATTAAGTGAGACGGGGACAGGAGGATTCGGAGAGCCTGACTGAGTGAACAGAAAATGAAAACATTTGCTTACGGCTCTATTTTTCTGCCTGTCAGCGCTCTCAGGATGCTGGCACACTTCCATCACATTATGAGCTTGCCGGTGACGCTTGCCAAGAAGTCCGGCCTCAAACACAGTAGTGACCCGAGCTGAGATTTACTGTCACTGGGTCAGCTAATGGCAACGTCCAGGCCTGAAAATCACCACCTCTTTCTAACAATTACGTATTTATTTGGCTCACCGGCCGGTAGCGTTAAGCATTAGGTCAGATTACACAGAAAACTGACAGGGTTTCTGGGAGAGGGCTACTACCATTGTTTCTTTAAATGTTGTAAATGCTGTAAATACACCTCTGCAAGTTCCTACTGAATGTTCCTGAACATTCTTATCAGATATGTTAACTCCGTCTTTTTCCTGCTGATGTTGTGTTCAGAGAAGCTAGGCTAACATTGGATGACTAATGCTAACATGTTCTCAGTCTGCCAGTAGCTTAGTCCACATCTGATTTTGCTAGCATGTCTTATAGCAAAGCCTGTTGTGCAAGTTTTACGCTCTGTTAGCTTGTCCCGGTCCATGCTAATATGTTATATTTTCTAGTTTCTGTCTTGCCGTTCATAGACTATGGTGCATGTGACTTGTATGTGACAAAAAAGTAAGGGACACTTAGTTGACACGGCTAGCTAACCTGATTGCCTTTACTCCTCCCGGCGTGGTGAAATAATTTTGCGTGTGTGAAGCCATTTTTAAATACTGAACAAAGTGCGTCCATTTTCAATACAGGACGCGTAACTTTATTAATAAATACAGGATGATTCTGCTTTTCAAGGGACGGTTGGCGACCCTACAACAAAGCAGTGTTCATGTCAGACAAGAGTTGATGTTTAAGCTAATTTTTGACTTGAGACTGGTTCAAATTGGTGGATATGTGGAAGGGAAACCTCGACCAAAGTTTAGGTTGAAAAACCTAAATTTACTGGTGGTTGGGATTGAGAGGATCTGATATGATGTGAATGAGGATGAAAAGCAAACAAACAAACATTTCTCTCTACAATTCAAGTTAACTGCACTCTGATTAAATTTATTTTCACCCCCACCTAGCTAGTCAGTCTGTTCTTATAACCTTGGTAAACCTTGGATACAACCATCTTTTGGTATCTTTTGGTTTTCAATACCAATACCTTGACTTGGATACTGGTTCCTGTTTAGTACTTTTTAAAAAATATGATATTTATAAAATCCAATGTTAGGTGGGGTTGAATGCTGAGAGGAAGATGGTTATCATCTATTCTTGCAGTTATTTACGTGCACACTTGAGTATTCATCAGAGTTGTTGCCGGTGTTGAGCCTGATAAAAGTGGAGCCACACTTTTGATATCTTATTTTTTTGTTTTAATGAGATAAGTAACAGGTGAGGTGATAGAGATGGGTGGGACATGAGGATCAATCTTGGTCAGAATCGAACCTTATCTACTTTCATCTATTTTCTTATCTACCACGTCACACATGTTGTAAAGCCTTTTAAAATACAACAAAGACTTGAGCTCTGTCTCTAAACATAATGTAAAGTTTTACTTAATCATCAGCTGTCTGTCTGGAGAAGTTTGCAAGTTGGAGATCTGTTGGTTACAATCCATGTTAACTTGGCATTGCTTATCTTGTACTATTGTTTCATTCCAATAAAATCTTCTGATTACCTGGAATTAGTTTTATTATCCCAAAGAATACCAAATAACTGGACACTATACTACTGGGATGCTGACTAACCACACGAAGCTGCAAGATGTTGTTTATACTGAATAAATCGAATCTAAAAGTTTTCCCGGCATCTGACCGGTGTTTGGATTGGCTGGTGAGGAGACCCAGCTTTCACCACCAAGGTTTCTCAAACACACCTGGTATGCTCTCTAATAACAGGATATAATCCACATACAAGCTCCCGATTCCTTATGAAATTGTGTGTTAGATGGCAAGTGATGCTCAGTATCCCAACAGATCAATGAAACCAGTGACTGGGGACCATAACCACAAGCAGAAACCATTTCATGATCCTGTTGGTTTGCTTTTATTTGTCTGGTGACTGTATCAACAAGGTATTTGCTGTTCAGCTCCGTTCATGCCAAGAAATACATAACAATGAATAAAAAAGTGGGGGGTGAGAGGCTCAAACGACTTTTAAAGGAATAAAAAGGTTGTATCAATTTCCCAAAAACTACATCAAGTCAAATGGGCAGGCACGGCTCACACTTAAAGCAGTTTCAGGTTCATATAAAAAGGGATATGTTTTTCCATGTCATGTCTCATTTGCTTGTTCAACAATCAAAATCAACCCAAATAATTGAGTCCAGCCCCGAGAGAACGGGTGAGGGAGGGAAAGCTGAATTGATTTATACATTGAAACATCTATATTCATTGAACAGTCGCTCTTTGAGCTACAACAGAAGGCAAGGATTCGATTAAAATGCACCCTTGCGAAGTATTACCTAACACAATAATGTGTCTGCGGCCCAACTAGAAATGCAGCGTAATAAGCTCTTCATAATGAGATGAACACTTACTTTCTTGCCTGCAGCGTTGCTCGGCTTTGTTCTGCCGGGCAAAGATTTACTGTTCGGTTGTTAAGTCATAGCAGTAAATGCTTCATGCGGACAGGACAGGAAAAGTGAACTGTGCCCTCGTTATGATTTGATTTTCCTTTCGCTGTTTCCTTTATAGCTGCAGATTAATAAGAGAAGAACTGGAACAACCTGTGGGTTACGTCCTGACTGTTCGGCTCCTCGCAGCTGTAAAACCAACAAAAGAAATGAAATGGTGATAAATTGGATCTTTCAAAGGTTAGGTGTCTAGGTTGGACACGATCACCCCACTAACTAAAGCTCTAAGCATTAGTTAAAGGGTCTATTGATTGAAGCTGGACAGGATGCTGCACTCTAATAATTATGTGTAGGATTCATGTCAGTGTACCTGACAGTAGAAGCAAAAGTAATAAGGCAAAGGAAAAGTTGGGGCAGCAAACAGCAGTATGGAGGTAATACTTAGAAAGCATCTAAAGAGAGTTTCTGACGCTGCAGATAAAAAAACAACAACTCTGAGTTCACAGAAAGGATTGAGAAAAACAAAGTAATCCATGGCAAAGACAAACACAGATTACTACAGGTGCAGTTTTATCAGGCTGAAGAGACGAAGAAAAGGGAATGTGGACAGACGCCGATACAAAGAAATGGATTATCGTCCCGGAAGTCTGTAAAGTTCTTTGTTTTCCAGTCCTGGTAGATCAGAGGTCTTCCAAGACCCCTGAAGGTGTCCTGTGGTATCAGACATGGACTCCACAGACCTCTAAAGGTGTCCCGTGGTATCAGACCCGGACTCCACAGACTTCTGAAGGTGCTCCATGGTGTCAGAACTGAAGTCCACAGACCTCTAAAGGTGTCTTGTGGTATCAAACCCAGACTCTACAGACCTCTGAAGGTGTCCCAGGGTATCAGACCTGGACTCCACAGACCTCTGAAAGTGTCCCAGGGCATCAGACTCAGAAGCCACAGACCTCTGAAGGTGTCCCGTGGTATCAGACCCAGAATCCACAGATCTCTGAAGGTGTCCTGTGGTATCAGACCTGGACTCCACAGACCTCTGAAGGTGTCCTGTGGTATCAGACCTGGACTCCACAGACCTCTGAAGGTGTCCTGTGGTATCAGACCTAGACTCCACAGACCTCTGAAGGTGTCCTGTGGTATCAGACCAATATGTTATC
>OOFC01023453.1:0-13530 GCA_900323345.1 Pseudochromis fuscus | reverse complement strand
AGCACCAACTGAAGAGAGGCCAACTCATGATGTGTATGTTACAACAAGCAGCAAATATTTAGCTTAGTGGAGTGACACAGTGATCTCAGTGGAGTGTGCACCCTCAGGGAAGAGCCGCCATGGACGAAAAATGCCGCCAGCAACAGCAGCAGCAGCAGCAGCAGGACAAAAAAAAGAAGCTTCCGGCTTCAAGGTCTTTTTTGAGGTCGACAGCTGATGGTGGACAAAGAGATTTGGAGGAGGCGAGCGTTTACAGCAGGAGAGTTCTTAAATGAGTGAAGCACAACAGTGAGCAGCTTAAGTAGACAGCCATATCAGAAAATGTGCATCAGATATGCTTAACGTTGCACTGAGCATCGTCAATTAGGTGTGAAGCATCACACTTGAGCTGAGTGCTTAATTAGCTTACAGGCTACCCTGACTTATCTAGAGTCCTTTTTATGTGTGTAGGCGGTGTAGGGGAGGAGCCATGACTCCAGTGGAGAAGTTAGTAGTGTAAGTACCAGTCAAGTAGCACTCTTTAGCAAACACAACTACCATATTTTCTGGACTATTGAGCGCACCTGTCTATAAGCCGCTATTGAATTTATTCGACCAGTTTCATGTGGTCCACTCTGATCGGGTCTGATGTGATGAGGTTAAATGTATCGGCGGAATGGAGCTTGCTAGCTTGTAAAAAGCTAACGAGCTTCGTGCCACCGATACATGAGCCACACCGGTGTTTAAGCTGCAGGGTTCAAAGCGTCTGAAAAAAGTAGCTTATAGTCCGGAAAATACGGTACACATTTTACTTTGTGTTGAAAATAAAAACATAATAAAACTGTGCCGTTGTCAAATATAACAACAGTGTTTGTCTTTTTTTGTATTTTTTAAATGCCGTGTGTTTTTGAAACTTAAATGTTTACACTAAGCTGAAAGTTATTTCATTTTTTATGTTTTATTGATGTTTAATTTATTTTTATATTTTCTACTCGCAGTTTGCTGCTTTCCACAATGTGCATCTAATAATAAAAATACTGATTGTCTAAAAAAGTAAACCAATTGTTCATTCATTATTAAGTGAAATGTTTTATTTTTGCGTGCATATTCATAATTACTCCTCAACTAAACAAAAATGTGTTTTATCTGATTACTCGATTAATCGCTGAGATTTTTGGTAGAATACTTGATTACTAAAATATTCGATAGCTGCAGCTCTAGTTGAAGACAAACAACAACCCAGAAATGACTGCACTGAATTATACACACTGAAATAATGTTTTTTTACTTACCAGAATTTGTCAACTATTTTGGTTTGTTTAATAGTGAGAAGTGGAGAAAACACACTGTACATTAAGGCTTTGAGTACTATAAAGTTATTTTATAGTTTACAGACTTAAATTAAAAAAAGCCTAAAAATCTTTCTACAAGACATACACACCATCCTGACCTTCATCATTTTAATCTTGAGGCAATGTTCAAGCCTTGTTTTTTTATCTCAGACTCCCCTAATTCAATTGGCGTGGCTTTATCTTGCACATTTTTCTTGTTAAGTCTCATACCTCTGCCAGAGGCCAGTGTTACAAAAGAAAACCAGGCTCAAATATTAGACAGACTTCTCCATTTGTTCTTTGTTTTTCCACTTCTGTGTGTGCCAGATTCAACTAAGTAGCAGTAGAAAAAGTACCACTGCAACAATTTGTAAAAAATTAGCCCGCTACTTTGGTTTTAGTCTCAAAGGAGCCGAGTCAACCGATGTGTTTTCATAAACAAAACTTGCTTCCTCGCCACCGGGCAGAAGGCAAGCTGAAGTAAAACATTCCCGACACCATAGTTAAAAATATGACCATTTTTCACAACACTGACACCGTAATTTTATGTGGCCTTGATATATTGGGCTTGACAGCAAATCAGAATTGAGGTGCGAGTATATTTTTTTCCACCAAGGCTTTAACAATTTCATCCAGACTGCAGGTCTTCTGGGGGAAATCTTTTGAAGAAATTATCCTGGAAAAATTCTGTTATTCTTTCATTTTCACTGCTGTGGACTTTCTTTTGCTCTCACCTGCTCTTATTTAAGCATTTGTTCAGTTTCTTTCTTTTCTGTTTTGTCCACTTCCTACCACATCGACACCACCAGCCTTCACAGCTGTTCATTTTCTTTTTCCCCTGACTTGCCTTTTGCTGCTTTTCCTCCTACCTCTAATTTGAACCTCACCTCAGGGATGCAGCACTCCAATGTGATTGAGAACTGGCCATTCACTGCTTTTCTTTTCTCACAAAGACTGTGTTTAGACCAGTTTTTCCCTCTCCCATTTCTTGCAGTTGTTTTTAATAGAAAGCCCCCTGTGGCTAAACCTCCTCATTAGCTGTCCTGTGGACTAGTGCGGCAGAACTATACCTGCATCAATATGTCTCCATTTAGCCCTCTCCCTGCCTACAAGCCTTACAGCAAACCCATCGCTCTGTCTCACCTCGCTAACCACAGGTGCTGATAAACATCTACATGTCGTCTGCTTGTTGGCAAATTTAAATACAAACACTCACCCATACATAAGAGTGAAACCTAACAAACCTGACGCTTTCCATCAATCTCCAAAATGTAATATATGAACTTTACACATTAGGTGGGACTGAACATCCACCAAACGAATCCACACATCCTTACAGCCCTGCTCCTATTTCTGATTGTTAGATAAGAGAATACCAAGTAGTTATGTAGTTCACCTGAGAACAAAATAAGTTTAATCTATGTTCACACTGCAGGTGATCCACAAGTGAAAAAAGTCCTTTCAAATAAAGCTGCCTGAGCGAGTGAATGGTCGACATGTTTGCTGATATCCTGACGGTGCTTTCTGCTGACTTCCATCAACTCAGATAGTGTTGTAGTACTCCAGACCGGTCTTGAGACCACTTGTAAGGGTCTCGGTCTTGTCTCGGAATTGAAGGCATTTTTACTCGGTCTTGTCTCGGTCTCGGAGAGGGTGGACTTGGGTTTTCTGATCAAGACTGGTCAAGACCAGGTGAGCACTACTGTGATAGGTGAGAAAGGTATAATGTAGCTGCTGCCTTCCCGGTGTCATGTGGTCTTTGTGACACCTGGAGTGACATGTCTCCTGTACACAGAGGGTGGATGAAGATGACTAGGAAAATTAGTTTCTCGAGCTCTTGCATTTATGTTAAAGCAAATTTAAATTTCTGCATTGCTGTAATTTTTCTGTGATATATACAGTCTTGGTCTTGTCTCAGTCTCGACCTGCAAATGTCTTGGTCTTGTCTTGGTCTCGATACTCTCTACTCTCCATAATGTCTTGGTCTCGGTTGGTACGGTCTTGACTACGACACTAAACTCAGATACTTCTGCAACTGAAACAGTTAAATTAATAAATAATGATTGAATATAGAGCAGAAATTATATTCTGTGGCTTGAACTCCTGAAACATTTGAAAATGTCACTTCTGGCAGATAACATTCTTAATTATTTTCTGATATCTTAAAAATCAGAAAAATAATCGGGTTTGTTAATCAATTGAGTTCGTGGAGCTAGATTTGTCTTAACAGACAAAACATGTATACACACAGCTGTATAGTCAGCTGTGTCTATGGATTATGTTCATATCTTATGTTTTCAAGTAAACAGACATGTGGTTGGATTTACTTTTTTCTTTTTTAAATCAGCTAAAGTACTTTCGTGGCCAGTTTAACGCCACACCTCTAGTAATGGCCAGGACTGTGGTCAAGAAGAACAAATAATTTCTGAGCTCCAAGTTAAAGGCCAGGGGAATAACAGGGGTGAAACAATTAATCATAGCATGCCAGCAAATATTTCACAATAAAAGCCTGGCTAAATAGATAATAGAGGAGTTCTGTCCCCCACTGTATATAAATGGAGAAAGCAACTGGGGCGTAAAAACGATGACAATGCAGAAGTGCAAAAAAAGGGTAAAACACGGAATGGCCACGAGATGCTGGCACCAAAAATCTCTGGCTACAAATGACTTCAATTCAAAAATTGTCCTTTTCAATCCTAAAATACTCAGTCAATACATTTTTTCAGGTCATTCTGATGTCATTTGCTAAAGTAAACTCTTCTTATCAGTGATCTGGGGGTCATTTCATTATTATGTAGCTATCGGGCTTCAAAAGGGATTAAGGAATATTTATGGGAGTGGTTAGTTTGATTGACTCTCATACACACTGGACAGTGTCCTAAGGTTCAAGGGTCAGACCTGCCTCTTCACTCCTCCCTACATATGGTCACTTCTGACTCCAAACAACCAACATGGCGACGTTCAAATACCAAACTCCTCAAACCAATGGGTGACGTTATGCTAGTTTCATCCATTCAATGTACAGTCTGGTTTCTACAAACTGAAACACTAGCAGTGGGCCTTTCTTTTGTAATGGTTAAATGATTTGTTGACCTCATATTAACAGCATATATTATTAACAGTGTAAAAGACTGTACTGAAATAGGACAAATGAGACTTATCAAACAGAGGAAATTACAAATAAAGTCCTGCCTCTAATGCAAGCCGACTTCAAGTAGAGGCCAATTATGGAGTAAATAGAGGTGCTGATCACTATTTGTGGATTTATGGTACATAACCTACTGCAGACCTGTAACACAAGTGTCTACAAACAATGAGTTTTGACATGTTTTTTACTGCTTTTACACGGTAAACTGCCGGGTCACAAGCTGCAGGCACTTTGTGCTCTTTGGCTGAACATCACACTTCAATTATACATGATGACATAATTAGGATAGTGAAATATAATATTGCAGCACAGGAGATAGGCGTGTGACTCATCTTCTCATTATTTTGCAACACTAAATCTGATGTGTTACTTTGAGTCATGCTTGAATGTGGCTCGGTGAGTATAACTGGTTCAACAATGAGTGGCACTTTGCCTGTGAGTTGGACTCAATCTTCAACCTGAAATGCAATTTCAGCGTTACAAATAAAGTTTTATTAATTTCTGGGATTTTCCGATTGAGTTTCTACTTCACCGTGCATTAACCTTATTATGCAGCTAACGAGGTGAAAATCTACTTGTAAATGAAGCTGTGCAGCACCTCGCCGGAATAAAACACTGACTCCTTCCTACCTCAGCTGTAATGATGACTGTTAAATTAGCCTGGGACAGATTCTTCAGATTGCTTTAGAGGGGTATAGAAACCAGTCTGTGCTACTTTACTCCTTCTGTCTTTGATATCACAAACAGGTCTGCGTGTGTTTTATTACATCTGGCACACTGAAGGAGAGCAGAGGGGAGGGAGGTGATGAAGGAATTGCTCAGATGAAGTTTTTTCTTGGGTTGCTGAGCACAGTCTAACCTATCTGATGAGCATTATGCTTTTATGAATTCTCAGGAGGGAGGCTCGTCTTCATCATGCGTGTGCTACGGCAGGGGGCCCGCGGGTGAAGAGTTCTAACTTTTCAGGGGGAACAGACAAGTGAGATTCTACTATATAGGAAACTAATTGGCCTTAACCACTGTCTTTAAACCAGAAGAAGTGTTGGAATAGGATAATAGCTTCATCTCTTATCCTCACAAACAAAGGTTTCCAGTTGGGTAGCAGCTTCTTCAGCCCGCCCACTCCATCAGTGACAAGTGTCGGTGGAAACACTGTGTGATTTTAAAAAGACAGATTTACTGTTGAGTGAAAGCCAATTAAACAGAAAAGAGTGACGCCCCCCTGCCTGGCCCGTGTGCTACTCCATGTTGTAGTGCTTATTGACTGAATCCTCAGACTCACCACTGATTACCTTGGCATGCTAGTGAGTATTAGATATTTAAAAAAGAGAAAAAATAAGTGCTGGCCCAGCATGTGCCCTTGGTAACAAAACCTCCTGGAGAGATAGCATCAGGGTGAGAGGGAGGTAGAAAAGGAGGGAAGGAGTGTCTGGAAGTCAGAGAGAGATATACATGAAGATATGTAAGTACCATGAGCTCTGCTGACTGACATTCACAGAAAATGAGAACGTGTAGTTTGCTTTGTTGCTACTAATTAGTTTTCTTTTTTTGTTCATTTTAATTATAATAAACAGTCATTTTTAACTGAAGCAACACAACTCATTTTCTTGTGTGTGTCTACAGACAAATATCCAACCTCAGGAGAATTCCTGTGAGCAGGAGGAAGGCTCAAATCCTTTTGCTTGTATAAGCTCCTCTAAACCCCAAACCTCCTATTTGGGCAGCTGCATTCGGTGCGTGAAAATGGCTTAGAGTCCTGTCAGGCTTGTAGGTTATGCAAACCACAGCAAGGAATTATCTCTCTAAACACGGTGAGTGGAAATTCATTACCTTGGCCGTTGTGTCCCTTAACAACAACTTCACAACTCAATTTAAGAAACACAATGGTGAGGAAATGTTGGGATTTAAACAACATTTCACATGGGAGCACGGCTGAGCATGAGGACACAAACTGCCTGGTGGCTTTATATAGAAAACTCTCTGCTATGGAAACCCTTAATGTTACATTTTACAACAAGTGTTCATACAAATGTATAATTAGTACGTTTTTTAGACATTGTGTACTCTTAGTTTAATAACTATTTTCACATGTATTTCTCTAACAACAAAAAATAACAATCACACACAGCTTTTTTCCTCCTAACTCTGCTGATGTCTCCATAAATTAATGACGTTTGAAAATATGTATACACTACATGTCCACACAACAATATCTCTGACAATAAATGAGACTCACTAACACTTAAATCAGTAATTGCCTTCTTAGTTTGCACAGTGCAGCACAAACATTTGTTTGTTAAATATTTTGATTAATTATTATTTTTCATGAATGTTTAGACAAGATCCAATTAAATTAAAACAGTGAGTCAAAAAACTGTTTTCCATTCTCCCTGAGGGATAATTAAAGAAATACCTTCTATTTAAAATGATGAAGTAGACTCAAAGTAAAATCTTGAACAAAACAAATATAACAACACATTTATGAAGTCAAATGAATGAATGTAATTTGATTCATATTAATAAAGGTCAACATGTGGTGTATTCAACGACTTTAAACATTGTTGGAGCTACAATAAAATCATTATCAAAAATTATAATTGATATTCATTCATCATCAAAATGTCAAACTCCTTCCCTGTTACCTTCACTCCTGCCCTGTCCACGGCTTGTCTGTGGGTGTCAGTATTCAAATCAGTCTCTGTCTATATGTTGCTTCTTTCAAAGCATGTGAATCCTGCTCGGAGCGGGAGCTGGTGTGACATGGGATAAAAGGGAGCCAGCATATGAAAGGAGGAGGAGCAGCGACGGTGGCTGATTCTGTGGGCGCCTTGTGCTGCACGGGGGGGGGGGCCTCAGACAGACTCAGATGGAGGCTGACTCCAGCTCCATATGCTGGTCTATCCTTCTGTCGGGCTGTAGCGCCAGTAAAACACAATGCAGTAAGTTTTCTTCTTTGTGGCGGATCAAAGAGCTGTCATCACTAACAGCAACTTATACAAGGAGAGAAAACGTTGGGTTGTTGTAAATGAGTGACATCTCTGATGTTACCTGTATAGCTTCACTTAGTGTGTCTTGCACCTGTAGATCTGTGCATTTGCTGTACTTGTTTTATAAATTCTTGAAACAATAATGAGCTGAATCAAGAAACTTTCTTATGTGACACCTGACTGCCTGACTGAGACAACCGTTTGAAGCACGGCAGAAGAAAAAGGTCAAAGTGTATTTTCTATTGCACCTAAAAGGTGTGTGTGTGATATGGAGGAAACAGGGACGGAAATTAAAGCAACCAAGATAAAGAAACAGCAAAAAAAAAAAAACAGGAGAGAAAAAAGGGTGGAGTGTGGTATGTATGTGCTTCATGTGTTACTGTGTAGTCCACGATGGTGTGTGGTTGTGTGTGCCATGAATATCGGGATCACAAGTACAATGTGTTCCTTTAATTTGCAGCGCTGCAGAGGAGATCAATGAAATGAGCAGTTGTAGCATCCAGTCATGCAGCAGTACACCACCTCCAGTCCGGTCAGTGACTGAGCCCTGTCTCCCAGTCAGCCATGATTGAAGGCTGCTGTGGCAGATCTGCTGCTAAAGGTCATTGTACTCATCAACTGCCCACTGCCTCCCAGTTTGATGGAGTGCAGTCTAAAGATCAAATGTCTGGCTGTTAGACCAGCTGTTCCAACCTCCACAGCCTCGCAGTTTTCATTGTGCTGAAAATAAAACCTGAAAAGTGCAAAGATTGGTTTGAGCTGTTTGCTGTTATTTGGCGCGGCAATGAAAAGCATTGATGTATCATATGAAACACTGAAGTTGTTTCTGAAAACAATCAGTTCGGCTGAGGAGAAATGCGTTAAAGTAAAAAGGTTTATCTGGGGGTAGAAAGGTGCTCTTTATAAGACTATACTCCCAATAGCTACTACCTAAAATGATTGGTAAGTAATAGCTTCCAGTTAAAGTGTCCAGAAGGAGAAGCTTCGCTGGACTGAACACCAAAGCGTCTCTTCCATCATTTAATTTTTAATCTAAGAAGAAAAGAGCTTTGTAAGGAGAGAGAAAGAAAAAACAGTGCAGAGGAGGAGGAGAGAGACAGGAGAAGGCAGAGAGAAGCAAATGCCAACAGGTCAGTGGTGGACAGCCTCAGGCTGAGAGCCACAGACGCAGAGCTCATTATAAACAGACTGACTTTTCAGACGAGGGGGACAATATGCAGCGAGAGAAACCCAGTGGCACTGGTCTGTTCTGTGAGGAAGAAGGATAGTACAGGAAATAGACAACACACCAACAGGAACAAGAAGGCAAAGGAGCATGTGGAGCAGAGCTATAAAGGCAGAAGGAAACAGGAGGATGGATGTAATTTCCTTGTTCTCAAAAATGACACAGAAAAGAAAAGAGGAAGGAAGGAAAATCCTCTGGAGAACCCATGTTGTATGTCCCTTGAAGATATGAATCAGTGTGAGCGGTGATGTGTTTCTATTCCCTCAGTCGTCAAGTGCAACAAAAAACCACGTGGACACGAGCAGATTCTTACACGTGTACAAGAAACAGTGAATTCTGTTGCATCTCCTTTGTATCCTGGTCTTTCATTAGGATTGTATGATAGGTATTTCCCAGTCTGTACCAAAAACAGAACTGACATGAATAGCTTTATAAGTTACCTATATAACAACTCCACTAAAAAACAAACCTAAAGAGGGAAAGAAAATCCTGTCACAACAGCACGAGTACAAATAAACGTCTAAATAAAAACTCCCTCTCGGCCTATTTGTCTGTTAGATATTCATGTGTTTGAAGAGTGTTTCTTTCTGCAAACCTCAGCCTCTTGAATCATTGTCAACACCTTGTGGGTTGTCTGTGTGGACACCTTCTCAATACCCAACGCCAGCATACGAGCTGGATTTTGCGGCCTGTCAGGCTCCCTGCTGAGCCTGTCAGGCCTGCAGATATGCTGAAGGTTAAGACAGGGATTTGAGTGGGAAGATGACTCCCTGCGCTTTGGTCCTCTGCCTCTCTATTGATTACAACACCCTTTGAGTCACAATTGTTTAAATGAGCCTTCTTTGTTCAGTTACACGTGGGGAGGGAGTGTAAAGACAACACACACACACACACACACACACACACGCACACACACACGCACACACACACCCCAGGGGTCTCCTTATTTTTTTTTTATGTGACGTCTGAATGTTGGAGCACTGTGCCTAAATGTAGAAGTTGAAATAACTGAATGTCATGGCTTTCCCGGCAGACCATCACTCTAATTGTGTGTTTTCTGCTCTGTCATTCATTACTGTGTGGCGGCGCTCAACTGCTCCTAATGAGAATCGGGAGAAATATTGCTTTTATCTCACACCAGGCGATGTGGGGAAATTTCTCAATAATGACAACTCCTTAGATAATGAGATGAGCATGAGAGACGTAATTAAAGTGGAAGACGTGACAGAGTCCATGCCCCGTGATTTTCACTATTTACTGTAAAGACGTACACTGTGAGAATTTACCCTGAAAAAAGGGAATAAACTGACAAGAGGAAATAGTGAAGATGTAAGATAAATAAAAGGCATGGTTTGGTTTTTTGTCTCTCTTTTTATAGTCTTTCCACGGTGACAATAGTGTTGCCTGTGAGTTTACCGTAGAAGTGTAAATTCAGTGGTGTGTACGTAAAGCATCCGACCGTCCAACCTCCACCGACTCTGGACTCCATTACAGCTGTCAGGAGCAGCTGTCGTGTCAGCAGCGCAGCTCCTGAGATTCAGCTGACCAAACTATCTTCACACCATATCATAAGATTTTTATATCATTCTGGTTTTCTCTTTTTTCACTGCTCCTTACTTCTGTCATGGTTTTATTTCACACCTAAATGTATAAATAGTAATGCAACAGTCTTTGGATACCGGTTAAATGATGTGTTCACAATTTACAAAACTTTTTTATTATTATTAATTCACACTCATGAACATTAGAATTTAGTGACTAATAATTTTGATAGGCTCAAGAAATTTATTTTCATGACAATGATAAGAGTAAAAGCTGTAAGCTGGATTGGCTCATGGTTCATGTAAGTCCTATCTGTACAGATGCTATAGACTGAACACTGTTGCCCTCCTGTGGTGAAATATTAACACTATCTTGTTCGAACATTTGCCCATTATCACCAATACTGAACTTTTACAGGACACAGGACTTTTTAAGGACTTTTTTGGACAGGATCCAACAATTATTTACTTATTCCTTGGGTAATACCTTTTCTCTCTAAATAAATAAATGCAATTTATTGAAAGCTTTTCAGTGCAGGTGAAAGCATAATCTCCTCTGCAGAGATGAGACTAAAACATTTCAGTAAAATTTCTAAAAGCATCTGTTCACATGGATTTGCTTTAAAATTCCCAAACACTGAGAAATTGGGAGCAGATATGAAATATCTGTTCTCTGTTATCCAAACCTGTCAATTAAAAACAATGGTGAGAAAGAGCAAGTCTAATTAAACAGAGTGTTGCATGGGAGTGTTTTGAAAACAAGGCCAGAGAAGGTGTCATTACTTGCGACCATCACGCACCGCTGTGGCTAAATATATCTCCAGTGTTATCAATGATTCATCACGTGTGCCTCTGAACGATCATCAGCCGCTCAATCCACACAAATTAGTTTGAAACACTCTGCTTTTAAATCTACAGATTTTACAAAGCTCTTCATAAACATGAGGAAATAAAATGATGACTTTGTAAAACAAATAATCAGAGGATTTCTTTTGCGTTCACGCAAACACAACATTGACCTGTCCTCTGAGAAATCTCAAAGCGACCAGCAGCTGAGTGAATGGAGCTTAAATTGTAAATTATAGGCTGGAACCAAGCTCAGATGCTGTCATTACTGAACAATAGTACACCCCACTGTATACCGCTGTGTTGTAGGCCAACACTAAAGAAGGCGTGCTGTAACACAAACAAACTGTAGACATGCTTTAAGAGGGAAGGAGACGTAAAACCTGTCAGACTGAGAGATGATACTAATTGGAAATTTTGCACAGGCAATCACTGAGATGACATATCATGTAATCTCATAACAATCTCACACATGTCCTTCAAACATCCCCACTAATGCCTGATACAGTACTCAGCAAGTAGTAACGCAATGTGAGCACATCACTGAGGGTTGTGGTAATTCACTGCTTTGAATGAGCTAATTCACCATCAGACAAGTATTAGTTTATTTCATGTCAGATGAAAGAGATTTTTTTATGGGGTGGTGGAAAAATTACATTAACTAATGTACATGATGCGTTCAGGGTGGAAATCTGATCCTCAAATTAAACTGCTCAGTAAATTTCAACTTGGGAAATGTATCCATCAGTTGCACATTAGCCATATGCCATATCATTATCAGTTTAAGTTAGATGAATTGATTGCCTGTGACAGCATGGAGTCTTGCTTTATTATTATTCCCATTTATTGGACTTGCCGCCCACTATGATCAGTAGTTGACTTATGGTACATGTGAACTGATAACATAAGGACAATGCCAAATAGAGCTGAAATTATTCATACATTATGATTTTTTTTTTGATTGATAACTGAGCACTTCTTTGATTATATATTATATAGTTTGACTAATTTTTCAAGCAAAAGGGGCAAATTTACTGCTTTTAGGAGTAATAATAATAATAATAATAACTAGACAAACAATTCCTTGCAAAAACTGTGACTGTGCCAAAGTTACTGTTGGATTTGTGTAAATATTGCAGCACATCAGCACAATATCCTCTTAAGATACAACACTGTGTGTAACATATGGAGACAGCCTCCTGGAGACATGTGACTGACAGCTCCCTGTCAGCCAATCAGCTGCAGAGTAATATGATCCTCTCTGTGTGTGAGTGAGTGAGTGATTACTTGCACCTGGGTCTGCGTCTGTGTGTCTCCCCCTCTCACATTCACAATACATGGCTCAGGTGTTAAAGAGTTAAGCATTTTGTCAAACCGTGTTCACAAAAATTGCAAAACGCGCTATTTCTCCTATAGAATTGAAATGTGGACAGACTTCACAGAGTCATACTGTGTCCTCATATTTCACAGTAGAGACATGAAAATCACACTAGCAGAAGACCACAACCTGCCTGAAAAAATCTTTCCCATGGTGTTTATGACAGTTGCAATAAACCATTGTTGTGTTTGGCAGCCATCTTAGTTGTAGTCTTAGTTGTAGATTGCACAGAATCCCTCAGATCTGTAGAATGTGATGTTTCCTTGGTAACCGGTGCTGCATCATAACGTCCTGAGGATGGAACCATTCCAATTGTTTGTTTTTAAATTGTATTCTTAGATTCCGTTCAATCTCTCAGTTGCACAGAAAACATTTGCATTTGCATGATCAGAGGAGACGATTGTACCACAGATCTTCAAAAATGTTTCTATTCAGCGGTTTTCAACCAAAGGTTTGTTTCACCAACTTTTTTCACTTTTTCCTCCACATTTCTCTGTTTTTCATGTGGAATTGTTGAACTGAATACTTAAGATCAAGGTCAAGGTCAAGGTAAACTGTATTATCCCCAAGGGGCAATTTGTTGTACAGCCAGCAGTATCACAGAGACAACATGACAACAATAAATACAGAAAATAAATAATCCATTAAAACAGCAAATACTTACAATACAATAATAATAATAATACAATACTGGCATTCGTCAAAGCTTCTTGGAGTGAAGTGTTTTGTTATGGAGCCCCAGATAGTATCTCGTGCGTATATGACACGATCTGGTGCACATGAGACAGCATTTCCGGTATACAGAAGAGTATGTGTAATTTGTTCAATTCTTCAGTTCTTGAATTAGTTGAAAATTACTGAAAACCTAAGATTCAGCCTCTTCTGTATACCAGAAATGTACCGGGAAGGTACTAGATACAGTTTTTCATGTACCTTTAGGGGCTCTGTATTTTGCTGATGATTTCTGTGAATTGTTTTTAAATCAGCTGTGAAAATACAATATTTTTAATGTCAATATTCATATTATTTCTGCTGTTTTGAACAGAAAAGACAGAAGGAGCCTGTCGTGACGGACAAGCAGCCATCTCAAGGAAG
>OOFC01023452.1:0-25528 GCA_900323345.1 Pseudochromis fuscus | reverse complement strand
AAGATGGACATACGACAGGAAGTCAAAGTCTTACATGAGTTGGCAAACTATTCTTGGACAAACAGTGAGTTTCCTTACAGTGAAATCTATAAGAGCATCCAGAGACCTGCTCCTAACCTCCATACAGACCACACATAGAGTTTGACTTCTTAGTATAACAGAGAATCATATCATCATGCGGTGACCACGGATTTCAAAGCAGATTTTATGTATAAAACTGCAATTAAAGTGAATAAAAACACTTACTGTGAAATTAAATCTAATCATTTCCTATAGCTGTCCATTTTGAAACATTTAGGGGAGCAAACACCCCCTCAGGTTGTCCAGGCACAACGTAGTTTGGGGTGTTTTTCTCTCAGTTTGCAGGAACAGAAATAAAAAGTAGAAACAATATCTCCTGTGAAACAATCATCTTCTGTATCTGACCCCTGTTTGGGCCCCTGAAGTAAACTCTCTAATAGGGTCCCAGTTACTACAGATGTATTTTTCTCTCAGTCAGCACGGTGGCCTTGTGGAGTGAGGCCCTGATCTCTCTCTTTATCTCTCTTTCTCTCTCTCTCTCTCTCTCTTGCACACACACACACACACACACTATAACAATTAACAATTAACTAATTGATGAGAATACTAATTGAAAAGCTAAATCAGTTGATGTAGTAGGTATACAGGTAGGTGGATATTCCTGCTGTGCATTTCTGCCTGTTGCACCTCCTCTGGTGCCCATGGGTCAGCTGCAGGGTCATCAGCCAGGAACCACCATTCACCAACGTTGCGCCCCTTTGATCCTGGAGCGTCTCCTGGTGGCGGGACAGTGACACGGACGTCTCCCTGTCACCCCCTGCAGCTGGTAGATGTTCCCTCCCCTGTGGTGGTTGTTGGGGTTAGTTGTTTTTTCCCCAGCTCTTGTCCTTCCTCCTCAGCCAGAGCCAAAAGCCTCCTTTCCCAGCCTCCTCTGCCAGCTCTTTCGTCGCCTTCTTCAGTTTTCCTAAATCAGTTGCTGTAAATCAGTCATTGGATTGACATCGATTTTAAGATTTATTGTAACATTATGGTAATAGACTTCATTTAGCTGGGTATTTTCTGCTCATTGAAATTACACAGAAACACAATGAGCCTGAAAGTAATTTGTGGTCATTTATTTTACAGTTGTCCCACATGGAGCTGAGATGGAAACATCAGGAGTCTCAATGCCGACCAAACGGGGACATTATTATTCAGTGACTCTTATTTGACTCAAACAAGAAAAACACATTATCCTCTGTGTAACAATGTGTGAAGTGACCGTGGAACTAGATGAAGAGGTGATGAAACAGGACTTCCCCATGGAGCCGCTCCCGGAGCCCCTGCTAATAATCCTGTCCCCGCCTCCACCTTTCTTACCTGTCCCCGGTGAGCCGACCATGCTTTGGCCTAAATGGCTTAAAGCTTTTGAACACTACATGGAAGTACTCGGAGAAAAGGAGCTGGTCGACGCTACAAAGTGTGTGCTCCTACAGAACTGCCTCGGCCCAGAGGGGCAGCGTATCTTCACAACGGTGATCCCAGAGGAAACTACGTACACTGCAGCCATCTCAGCACTGACGCTGTACTTCAGCTCTGATCGCACCTCACAGATGCACCGCCTTAAGTTCCACCAAAGGGCTCAGATGCCTGGTGAGACTGTGGATCAGTTTGTCTCAGCGTTGGAAGAACTGCTGAGGCCTTGCAACTACGGAAACTGGCAGGACAAACTTATCCTGGATCAGCTGATTGAGAAAACATTGTATCCACAGCTTAGAGAGAGGCTGCTGCTGGGAAGAGAGACTTCAACCTTGGCCACAGCTTTGGTTATTGGTAAAGAGGTGGAATCTCTTGTAAATGAATCTCAAATGTTTGATATCCCTGAGGTGAGTGTGGACATTGGAGATGATTTAGAGCCCCCCATAAAAAGGAAAGCCAAAAGAGGAAGGCCTCGGCGTGGAGAGAAAAGAACAAAAGCAAACACACGATTGACTAAAACTCCAACAGCATCATGTAGACACAAAGATAACTACTATTACAGCAATGATAAGCAGTACTACTGTGATAATGATGAAGGTAAGACGACAGGTGAGACTGATCTGGCAGGTAATAAAATAGCTGACAATGACAAAGAAACCTGTTTACCATCAGTAAGGATGGACGAGGAAGGCTGCGTCAAAGCCAGTGATGGTGATGGTGATGATGATGATGATGATGATGAAGATGAAGATGAAGATGATGAAGACTATGTGGTTTCTACAAATAAACAAAAAAGCCCCCCCTGCCCTTACTGTGGCAGGCGATTCAGAGATGCACACAAGCTCGCCAGACACATTAGGATGCACACGAACGAGAAACCATTCACCTGCCCGATCTGCTCGGTGACCTTCAGCCAGTCGTACCACATGACCCGACACCTGAGGACCCAGCACAACGCAGGCCAACACGTCTGCGCCGCCTGTGGGAAAAGCTTAGCAAGCAAAGCAGAATTACAAAGTCACAAGAAAACGCACGCACCTAAAGTTCCGTCGTGTCCGTATTGTCAAGAAAAATTCACTGACGGTGGTGAGTTTCGTAGGCACGTCATGTTGCACGGCGAAAACCAGCCGACTGAAACAGAGAGACAGTCTCAGCAGATTGATAGAGTTGAAATAAAAAATGAAGAGATTGCTCTTGAGGATGCAGCTTCTGCTGATGTTGATGCTCAGGACACAGTATCTGAAGGTGACGTTACAATGGCAGGCACAAACTGTGATGAAGGTAAATCTCAAGATGGAAGCAGGGCAAAAGAAAAATCCACCACTGAGACTAACAAAAAAACAAAAGGCCATTTCTGTCCCATCTGTGTCGGCCGGCGCTTCAGAGGGCCCAACAAACTCGCCAGACACATGAGGACGCACACGAAGGAGAAACCTTTCAGCTGCCCTGTCTGCTCAATGACCTTCAGCCAGTCTTATCACATGACCCGACACGTGAGGAACCAGCACGGCTTTGGACAGTATATCTGCCCTAAATGTGGGAAAAGTTTTGGCAGCTGGCTGGATCTGAAAGCACACAAGAAGACTCATGTGCTCGAAGGCCTGACATGTCTGGCCTGTGAGCAACAATTCACAGAGAAGGCTGCGCTCGTGACTCATCTTAGATTGCACAAGAAGGTCCAGTCCAGCCCTCGAAGCCTCACCTGTGGCGACTGTGGCAAAGTGTTCGGCCGCCTGTATCATTTAAAAAGGCACATAGTGACCCATCGCAAAGCAACAAACAGCGATTGTTACACCTGCCCCGATTGTCAGAAGAGCTTCGCCTTCCCTGAAGACCTCAACAAACACCTGGAGATTCATGTCAAAGAAAACAATGGGACTTGTCCAAAATGTAATGAAACCTTCAGCAGCCCAGAAGAACTGGAGACACACATGGGGGTTCATCAGAAGTCCTACACCTGCAGCACCTGCGGGAAGAAATTTAAGGTTGAGTATGCATTGAAGAAGCATGAACAGGGTCACCAAAACGAACAATATTACTGCTCGCTGTGTTGCAAACGCTTTGTCAAGCTTTCCCACTATAAGAGGCATGTCAGGGTCCACGAAAGACGAGAGTCGAGATGTCCACACTGTGACGGCGTCTTTCTACAGTTAACAGCTTTGAAGTACCACCTGCGAACTCACACGAAAGAAAGACCTTACCAGTGCACCTGTTGTATCGAGACCTTTGAGGAGAGGGAGGATTTAGAGCAACACTGCCTCAAACACAGGAAATTCAAGAAGGAGAGGCCGTACTCGTGCACTCGGTGCGATTCTGCTTTCACCACATTGGTGGAGCTGACAGAGCACATGAGCTCCCACGAGGGAGAGCGGCCGCAGACGTGTCCTGTCTGCGCCAGGACTTTCCTGAACAAGAACAAGCTGGAGAAGCACCTGACCATCCATACGGGAGTGAGACCTCACCTCTGCTCTGTGTGCGGTAACGGCTTCCCCTCCGCTGCCAGCCTCAGGTTACACATCCACATCCACACTGGAGAGAAACCCTACCAGTGTACGCAGTGCAACAAGAGTTTCAGGTCGTCCAGCGGCCTGCGGCTGCACAGCAGGCAGCACATGGAGGTGCGGCCCAGCTACGAGTGTCCCGAGTGCGGCAGGACTTATGGTCGCATGACGGAGCTAAAGATGCACCAGCGCTATCACACAGGAGATAAACCGTATGCATGCACCTGCTGCAACAAACGCTTCATTAGCAAAGACAAACTGAATGTTCACATGAGGATACACACAGGAGAGAGACCGTACTCCTGTCCCCACTGTGGACAGACATTTACACAGACCGGGGACAGAAACAGACACATCACTAGAAACCACTTTGATCTTATTGTACCACACCTACAGTGAAGCTTTGCTTGTTAGGTTTGAATGATCGCACCAGTGGTTTTGCATGTTTATAGGTGTATGTAGCCTTAGCAGTGCATTCAGATTAGAGCATATTATTTGAGAACAAGTAAGAAAACCAAAATGTGCTGAAAGCATAACCTTGGCAAAGTAAGACTCAAACTAGAAATGATGTCAATGCAAGTACACCCTACAACTCATTGTTTAAATCAAGCCCTCTCCGTCTGAAGATTAACAATTACAAGTCTACTTGTCAGTAACGGATTTAACAGATATTAAAGCCTTCTGCTCAACTATATATGGAAAACTTCACAAATGCTAAGAGCCTAAACACAAGCAGCTATGAACAGGCTTTGCTGTGATCATATGTAATGACGAGATTTAAAACCTGTTCTATCAAACAATAAGTAAGCCCTGATCTATACATGCTGTTCATACTTGATAGTTTTTGGCACGTTGTGCTACAGATACATCTTGGTTTGGCTGTTATTAGATCTTACAGAGAATTCTATTTTTGTTTTCACTTTGTAAAATAAGCTATAGATTATACATCTATCATTCTGTTTCTTATAATTAGTCATTAGGTTACTGATGAAAGCTCTTATGTAAGTGCAAAGCCTTTGTAGAATTGTAGCTTTAGAGATATTTAAAACTCTATATCTTAATTTACATCAGGATTTTTGTTTTCTGGGTTTCATTTTCTGAAAAGCTCATGAATGTAGTGTAATGTTTAAAAACATACAAAAGCACTATACTAATGTCAGAATTAGTATACCTATACAGAATAAACACTCACTGTGGCCAGACTGTTTTCCTTTGCTGTGCAGTTTTCTGCAGCTTTCACATCAGGAGTGATGAAGTCACTACATCACTCAAAAACACAAAGACAATACAAACGCTCTGCATGACACTTTAGTCACTTTAGTCTTCTAGCTCACCACTGTCACCCATGTGCCTGACCTGCCCCTCTCATGAAGCATTTTGTGAAGCCTTTTGGTCTAATCTGTGATGCACTATCTGCCCAAATCTTAAGGTACAAACTGGATGCAGTCTTTATCATCCAATTAGACAGAAATCACAATAAAATATGTCAGCAATTACATTTTTATTTTTGTCCTGGTTACTGTATGTATTGCTTTTTCACTTTTTGATATCTTTGTTGGGGCTTCTCTGTAAGCAAGCATTTTGTAACTGTGTTTGGAAAAGTTCAATACAAAATAAAAAATATTATTCACTCTACCACTATGTAATGAGGTTGTCTAAGAACCCTAGACTGTATATAGAAATGAGCAAAGCAGGTGTGACATCACACCTTGGTTGGTCCCTAATTCTTGAACTCGAGATCACTGCCCAATTTGTATGAGGCTCGACTTCAGTGCTGCTCTCACTGGAGATCAGACTTGTCAATCCAGCAAACCACACCCCTTAATATTCCTTTTTTAAAGTCTATTATCTACTTCATTCTGATGCTGAAAATGACAATTTTTGAATTGAAGTCAATTGGAGCCAAAGTTTTTTGGAGCCAGCCTCCAGTGACTGTCTGTTGTTTTTTGCACTTCCACATTGCCCTCATTTTTTGAGCCCCAGTGGCTTCATTCATTTCTATGTACAATCTATGGTAAGAAAATATGAACTGAATTATACTAGTTACCTTTAACTAAAGGGGAATCAGTCATCCGTAAAACAGAATTGAAATAATGTGGCTCCATATAATCCACTTGTTTATTTCTATAAAATGTTTAATCTGTTCGCTAATCAAACCCATGAGGGTGGTTGTGTGCAGTGCCACTAAATAGTCCTTTATTGATGTGTGTTCCTGCTCATGGGGCTGCTTTCTGATAACGCAGATTATATCCGGTTAGATAAACGTTACTGGTATCAGTGATGAGTTTACGTAATTGTTAATGCTAAACTTTATCCAACAAACATTGCATTTTCAATAGGTAGATCAATAATCACAAGAAAAATGTTGATCTAAGTCCCACAAACATACTGTGGTTCTGGTGTGCAGATCAATATTATTCATCTGTAATAGCTGTTTAGTTTACTTTCCTTAAAGTTTAGAAAATGGCACCCTAACTGAAGCATTTGTGGGCATAAAATCCAGATAGAGACAAACAGTAATTAAAAAAAAAACCCCTAAGTATTTCTATTAAAGTTTGTTCTGTTTCTGGTGATAGATAAGTTGATAATGAAATGATAAGGCAGTAAAAAAAAATACAGTATGTGAAATATATATGTAGGCCGTCCACACGAGGGTGCTGAGGAACAGAAATAATCAGACTCCTTCACATGTAGTAGAATATATAGTGTCCTCTACAATCCAAAGGTCAGTACTGATCGAGCAAAATAATAATATTGAGCATATAACTTCTGTTTTTTATGTATGTATGATGAAAATGGGTAAAATATGTAACAGCATGGTTGATAAGTTTAGATACAAAAAAATCACAATTACCGAGATTGAAACTGAGACATTTTCATAAAGATAAAAGGAAACTTGTGTAAAGTAAAGGCGTAAATAATCAATTTAGCTTTTTCGGGTTCACTTTGCTGAACAATGTTTGTGGTTGTAAACATCGTAGGTAAAGTTTTGACTCCACCACATTAATTTGACACCAACTACTTACTTTACAGATTAATAGTTTACATACAAATAATACAATTTGTTTATTAAGATGTGTTTTGTCATGGGTTGAGCTACATACTGTGGTTGAGATTAACTTAATTTTGACCAGATGAAACTAAGTCCTGGTCAATAATAACACATAATAATAATAATAATGTTATTATTATTATTACTATTATTTTAAGAGATCATTTTCATGCTTTATGTACATTTTGCAGATAATATTTGGCCCTTGGTGGTTTTTTTGTTAAGTATGTTGTAGTATAATTTCATGGCAGCATGAAAGGAAACAGGGCATTCTGTATAGCAAATTGCAGTATTATTATTTTTAATACTTTAAGCATAGTTTCATAAAAATCAGAGTTCAGGAAAAGTGTGAAGTTGAGCAGAGGAAAGAACCATCCGGCCCGACAGGTGGCACCATTCACCGGTAGTGACGTCACTGCCCACAATGTTTAACAGGAAGAGATAGAGCAACGTTAGCTTGAAGCAGCCTGGTTTTATTAAATAACAGTTAGTCCTGCTCATAACTTTTATAAATTGTTATTTTGCCTTCTTCTGGATTGCGGGTAATATTATCAAACTAAATACCTTTACTAATATTAAATTAACCAGCCTTAAAGTGTCTCAAAGCTAATGTTCGGGAGTTAGCTCACTCCTAGCTTTTGCAACCTGCGAAGCTTTGTTGTCTGTTATTTTCTTGAGATACGGAGACGCTGTGTGTTTCTATTTGTTTAAATGTTTAGTGTGGATCTGTGTGTGGTTTACTAGCCTTCTGAAATGATATATTGGAACTATATACTTCATATCTTACATGAGGCAAGATGTGACCACAGATTTTCATCCTGACATTTTACTGCTGTAGCAAAACTAGGACAGCGTCCTATTTACTAAAATGTGAGTCTATCACTCGAGTTGACTTTAATTGAAATTATAGTAAACGTTCGGTTTGCGATACCCGAGGTTGCATTCACTCCTGATGGCTGCTTTCGGCTTTACTCCTGCCAGCGAGCAGGATGTTTTTAGCATTGAAACACGATGTAGCTCTAAAACAAGCAGTGTACTGAGTGGACAAGAAGCCAGACAGTTCTACGAAAACCTGATGAAAGATGACAAAGCACAAGACGTGTCTGGGAAGAAAGATGCTGGCAGAGAGCATCAGATCAGACAGAAGAATAAAGAGTCTAGTAGAAGAGTGAGGAGGAGAGACAGGGCTGAAGAGGTGCAACAGGGTCAAAGTTATTCTGGTGTGCGAAGAGGAAATACTAGTGAAAGCAACCAAACGAGCCAAACAAGCAACACTGAAAGGTCCATGGAGCTGCAGGGGCTCAGGTTGCTCCGCTGTGCCCATGAGGGTGACATCTCTAGCCTCAAAGAGCTGCTTTCAAAGGGGGTCGACATCAACTTCCAGGTTAGACCTCTGTCTTTTTGTTGTTGGAATTGTGTTATTCACATTTGTTTTACGAGCTTTTGCTTTCTCCTGCAGGATACTTACTTCTGGACAGCTGTGATGTGTGCAAGCTGGTCAGGGCAGAGAGCTGCAGTGAGGCTGCTGCTGCAACACGGGGCGGCCTGGGTTGGTGTGGTGGACACACAGGGCAGGGATGCCAAAGATTTGGCCCGGGAAGGTAGAACCATGCAACTCTCACCGGCAGCTCTCATTATTTGTCTTTGTTTCCATGAAGTTGAGCTCATCTCTCTTTTTTCCTCGCAGCGGGTCACAATGACGTAATGCAGGAGTTGGTGAGCTACGGGAGAAGTACACCGAGAAAACACACACAGTCTGATAACAGGTTGGCACACTCTCTACAGTACAAAGTTTTATTTTAAACAGATTAAACCAAATATTCAAATTAATTCAAAAAAAAATATTCAGGCGATGTCAATGCTCACCTTTACTGAAAGAGAAATCACCTCATAAACACTCACTGAGAATCATTTGTGTTTCCTCTCAGTTAAGTAAGTGGAAAATATCAAGTTTCTTAAACTATCCAGAAAAACGATGCCTTAAAGATTAGGTGAAGAAATGAGTCATGGACAGGGAGTGTTGAGATTTTGTAAACATTGTTATTCAGATGCTGACTGGCTGGTTTGTGCACCCCTGGCTGCTGTGATTTACAGAGCACTTGTGTTGAGACCTAACTATTAAAAATTGAGCTTTGCTGCTGCTCATCTCCAAGTCCGGTTTCATCTATCTGTTGTTATAGCAAGAGGATCACTTCCAGTATTTTTTTCCTTCCAATATAATAACAATGATAATGATAATAACAATAATGGTTGGATTGATACAGTGCTTTTCAAGGCACTCATAAATCATTTTACAGAGACCATTATTCATTCATACTGTCATACCAGTGGTGGTAAGCTAAGTTAGCCATAGCTGCCCTGGGGCAGACTGAGAGAAGCATGACTGCCAGTTTGCACATACGGTCCCTCTGACTACCACCAGACCATTCATTCAACTTTCATACAGGGCAGCATGTTAGTTAAAACAATGGATAATAATACATCAGGTGCTTTGAATCTTTAAACTTAAGGTTCGCTTAAGATTTACTGTTTAAAAATCAGCGCTCAGTGTATCAAACTATGCCAAGATGTCACTGATTCTGTAAACTATTTTTAGCTATACTGCATTTTCTTTCCACTTATCTCTTTATATACTGTGTGTTTCCTCTCATGGTGTGGGTTTGATGCACCGATCTTTAGTGAGGTTAACACACTTCAGTAAAGCATGAAGAAAGCATTTGGAGAAATTGTGAGCACAGTGCTGATCATAAAAGGGTGAGGTTCCATAAAAACATGGCTTTACAGTTAATACATTATAAACACAACATAAATAACCTGTCAGACAGTGAATCACAGCTGACAGAACATCAGAGGCTTGATACACACCTACAGGAGTTCACACTTACCTGCTCTGGAGCGTGGTGGGTGGATTGATGCTAAGAATAACATGATGTCAGTAGACTCTAAAGGTGTAATAAATCCCTCTCAGATGATAATCCAGTGTCTGCATGCACTGAGAAAGGTTTGGCTAGCTGTAATCTTTTCTCTTGTTTGTACTGAGTGCTAATATATCCCATCACTGGCAATTCACAAACAGAAGGAATTATTAAAAAACTGTGTTGATGTGTATCTTTTCTGACTCGTGATGCCTCTTCTGTTTATCTGCAGTTCTCCACAGCATCAGTGGTGTGATGTCTGTTGTAGCGAGTACAGCGGCAGCCGGTCATTGCATCTCTCTTCCACTCTACATCAGTTCAGTCTGCGGCGTCCTCCACCCACACCGTACTACTGCCTGCCCCCGTCCAGCAACAGCTACAAGATGATGGTTCGCTGCGGCTGGAAACCAGGATCAGGACTGGGGCCAGAGGGAGCAGGACCTAATCAGCCAGTCCCGACTGTGCTGAAGAGGGACCAGAAAGGTCTGGGATACGGAGATGCGAAGAGAGCTAAAGTCACACACTTTCAAGCCAGAGATTGTGACGCTGTGAAACCACCATCCAGGGAGAAAGAGGAGAGGAAACTTAAAGGACAGAGGAAGGAAGAAAATAAGAGAAAAGAGCAGAAAGATAAGAACTGGGAAAGAGACTTTCGTGCCTCTTTTTATCTTTGACACCTGCTCTCACAAACTGTTCTTCCACCTCAGACGCATCTGAAAACACCTGAAATCTGAAATGTTTTAGTTGAACCTGTTTGTAAAGCTGCTGAGAGGTGTTTTCTCACAGGGCTTAACATTACCACCTCCACTCCTCCAATCTGTTGCTGTATCCTTTTATGGACTCGGCTGTGCCTCTGTCTGCAGATTGTGCAGTGACCATATTTGGAATGTGTGGCAAATGTGATTGATTTCATCTTTATGGTTATTGTGTTTGCTGTGTGTGATTAAATATGGTGTATTTACTGTTGACCCACACAGACTGTTTCAGTTGGCTACATAATGAATTTTTACTTGCTGATCGAACAGACATCATGTACAACACCAGTTATTTATCATTGTCCAAAAAAGGAAAGATTTTTCTTCTATGTTTTTATACTGTAATAAATAATATAAGATGTATTAGTAGAACACTTCAGCTATTTATTTCTCCAGGGCAGCTGCAGTAACAGTTGCTCCTTTATGTTATGCAACTATACAAACTAACTGTGACCTCTGTCTTTGTCACAGCTTCAGGTACCTTCTCACCTACTTTCCTACACCTGCACACGTGACTGCTGAGTCACATGTTTCCTTATCCACCCTATCTGCATGTCACATGAGGCCTTTAAGCCAGTTAAACTGGTCAGTCTTGGTGCAGTTTCAAGTGTTTGTCTCTCAAAAGTTGGACTATTGCTGTTTACATTTTGGATGCTTTCGAGGTTTTATGTAAATAAAACACCTCAGACAGAATTAGGGACCTTAAACACCTGTGACACAACATGTGGTCACAGGTCCTCAGGCAGGGCCAAAGGCTAAAAAGGAAAAGGTCTGGATGTCATAATCTACTCCAGCAGTCCTGCAATAAATAAATACATTTCGTATAATTGTACTGAGAGGTCAGTTTGCTCTCCAATAGATTAAAGTGAAGAAAAAAAACCTTATGTAATACAGTGCAATACAACGCTATGACAAATACAGCCTCAAAACGTACCACGGGCCACACAGAAGACATGTGAGTATTTGTACATGGGAAATTGCCTTACGTTACATCATGCTGGTATTTTAGTACTTGGTGCTCATTATGAACAGAGGTGTGATTTTTTTTATTAGATACAGTGATAGTTTTAACTTGTCTTTTTACCCACTGTTTTATTATTTTCTTGATCCTTGCTGTATTCAGTTTGCATCCATGTACTTGTGTGGATGTTTTATTGCTCCAGTCTCATCCCAAGTTTCATATACTGAACATCCTGAATCCAAATATTATATTCAGGGGAAATTGGATCAACTGCAGTTGTTCACAATGCAGAAAACAGACAAGAATTTAGTAGGAAATAAAAATGAAGATTCAATATGAAATAAATGGATACAAACAGCATTGTAACCTCATGTTAGAGTATTGCACCACAAGTGTAATTATTGCACAAGTGGAGGTTATTAGAACTGGTATCAGGCGGTACTGTAAACAGGAGCATAAATGAGTCCATGGAGTCAGAGCATTGATTCACTTTACATTCATAAATGTGTCAGGTTGTGCTGTGGTTGGACTGTGGTCTGATGATCACCCTTCAAACAACAGGTGAAACACATACAGAGTGACACAAAAAATGGGAATCTTTTAACAATCCAATAAAACCAAGAGTGATGGATGAAAATTATTTTATTCATAGTAATTGAAACTTTAAAAGATGCCATTTAAGAAATGATGGAATTTTCATTTTTGCCAATACACACTTCAATTTTTTTTTTCCTGTATATGCAATGCAATTCCCCAAAGAGCAGAGTTATAAACATCAGAATTGATCATTTGCTGCTTTAATATCTCAGTAGTTGTGGCACAGGTGGTACAGAGGGTTGAGCCATTGTTAATCAAGAGGCAAAAAAAAAGTAAAGTCCCGACCGAAAGTGAAAAAAGCACTTTAGGAATAATTAATATGATGTACACACACATTTCAGTCACACTCTCCTGGTGTTCAACACAATCTATTATCACAGTATCTGTTCGGATTCAGATTTGAGTCCAAGCTTCTGTTTCTAATTCAAAGTTAATATTAATAAATCTTATGTAGCATCTTCATTTCCTAATACAACAAATTCAGAGGAGAACTGAGCCTTGAGGGATGTGTCTCTTGAAGCACTTCCTAGTTGCAGCTTTCCACATTTGCTGAGTCGCTGGAACGAGGCACCAGCTTTAGTTTGATTGGCCGATGGGGTCCAACAAGGCCGGTAGGGCTCATCTGCAAAGGAATCTGGGGAATGGAAAAAAAACAACACCAAATCAAAAAGCATCTTGCTATTTAATGCTTGTTAAGTGTGTAATTATGTGAAAGCAACCATGTCAACTGAGGTACGTCATTTATACATAATCACCTGTGTCTCTGCGCAGACTGAGAAGCTGTATTTCTGCAACACTTCGACCAAGGCCAATTTAATCATCACCAGAGCAAAACGCATCCCCACGCAGTTCCTGGGTCCGACCCCAAACGGTAAGTACGAGTATGGCCGGATGTTCTGCTTGTTCTCTTTGCTGAATCTACAGCAACATAGAAAATAAAATCCAACATTAAATTTAGAAAAAACAATTATATCCTGAAATAGACACATGTATCACTCAACATAATCTTATGCTTCTCAAAGCTTACACACTAAAAAATGTTGGGTTGCTTTAACTGAGTCAATCATAGACTAACTACATGCTGGGTTCATTTAACCCAGTAAGATGGGCTGTTGGTACTCAACAACAATACCACACATGTTTTGGCATTTTCTTGTTTTCACCAAACATTTTATTGTTTTTACCCCAAATTTAGTTGTTGTTACTGAGTTATTTTCTTGTTTTTAACCAACATTTTGATGTTTTTACACACATCCATCAAGATGCCCAGAGGCAAACAATCAAATGTTGGGTAAAGACAAGAGAAAAACAAATAAATGTTGGTTAAAAACAGCCCATTTTGTTGGGTTAAATTAATCCAGCATGTAGTTTGTAGAATATTTAGTCAGGTCTGGGTTAAAATAACACAGCATTTTTCAACGTGTAAGACAGCAAAAGAAAATTCAAATTAATTCTATTTCAAAACTTAAACTTAAGATGTTCTCCTCAGAAAACTTTCTAGAACAGCTTGAGATTACATTATAAAACATTCATGTCATGTGGAGCAACAGCTTGCACCATGTAGCTGCGTGATAAATATAACTGGGCAGAATTATTACAACTGAGTCCTTCAGGAGTGCAAACAAACGCTGCTACCTGTCAGGTCTGAACTCCTCCGGCTCCGGCCACAGCTCCGGGTCACGGTGCAGAGCGTAGACTGGAACCATAACAAGCATGTCCTTTGGGATCGTGAGTCTGTTGATCTTGACAGTTTCTTTAGCAATACGCTCCAGACGTGCAGCTGGAGGATAGAGTCTATTGACAAAACAAAAATACTTGTTAAATGTGTCTGTGTAAGACTAATCATTCAACCACAAACACTCTGCTTTGAGAGTTGCAGTATTTTCAGAGCTGTAGGATGAAACTTTGTTGCTGTAGTTTGAATGTTTAAAGCTGATGTTGCAGTTTTCATAGTGTGTAAGAAGCAGGCACTTTATCTGTTATAAAGCCTTATAAAGCTTGGTGTGGATTCACAGTGCTACAAACAATTCAGTTCACACTGATTTCAGCAGTCTGCCCCAATATCAAGTAGCAACTGTAAATGCTCATTACCTCAGACACTCATTGACTACACCGTCTAGGTACTCCATCTGCATCAGAGCTTCATACTGCACTTGGCCCTGTGGAGAAATCGCAGTTTGTTTAAAGAAAACTCGGATTCACAAACAGTAGTTTCATCAGTCAAATGAAGATGATAAATTCAGAATCAAAACCTTTCTTCTACCTTGTTTGGGAAATACGAGTCTATCTCTTTTTGCAGGCGTTGCATGATTTCAGGATTTCTTGCCAAACTGTAGGCTAAGAAAACCAGTGTGGTGGCACTCGTCTCATAACCAGCAAACATAAGCATTGTCATTTGGGAAAGGATCTCATGATCAGTCAGACCTATGGGGCAGACAGGAAGTATGAACAGTGAGTTGAATGAAAAGAAGGCATCAGAGCTTTGGTGTCCGCATATTTGATCATACAGTGTGTTTGCATGTATGAGTGATGCACCATGTGATTACCATTATTCTGCTTTTCTTTACTGCAGCCACTGGCTGTCTGAGAGTTGATCATTTGTTGAAGCAGATCTCCTGAATTCTGGAAACAGGTCATGTGAAAGACTAAATACACTTCCTCCAACATCTTTGAACAGCAGATCTTTTTTGAAACAAAGTGTGGTGTCATGACAACATTTAAAAGGTCAATAACCCCTTAAGCAAAAAGGTTGTGCATGCCTCTGAGTTTCTAAAGGACTAAAAAAAAATCTCAAAATAATTTAAAATCATTACACTGTAAGGAAACAATCTCTGTAGATTTGAACTGTCAGTTGGTTGAGGACAAGTGTTTCCAGTGTGTATTTTCTTTCGCTGAAGTTTTGGAAATTAAACTATTCACTATATTCACAATTAAATGTGAAGTTTTACATTCTGGTAAAAGCAGTTGGCAAAACCTCATGGTCCATTTACTTTGTTTTTCAGCTTTCAGTTAAATCACATTTTTATCAGCAACAAAAGTCTGCCCGGTAAGTGTGGTCACATATGGACATTTGTTCTGAGCACTTTTCTGACTGTTTATTAAATACTGACTTTCATAGTTGCTTCTTGACACTGTATTTCACTGTTCAAGATCATGTGATGTGATCAAAAGCTCCAGGACTAATGCATGTTGTAACTATTGACAACTGCTGCCAATAACAATGAGCACATACCTTTCAGCAGTGGAGGTCATGTGATATGACTGATATCTATAAAATGCCTCTTGAGGTAGAGAGCAAGATGTGTAGTCGAATATTTGGGATTTCCCGGTTAAACTTCTGGATTTTTATTTATTCATTTATTTATTTATTTATTTTCATCGTCATTGAGTAAGATTTGAAAAACTGAAAGAGAAGATTTGATCTAATTGTGTGTTTTGTCCAAACCTTGAATGAGCTGCCAGTGCGTTCAGCTCTGATCTTCTCTATAACTGTTTTAAAGAAAGCAGTTGAAGATTTGCTGAAAAAGGAGAAACCCAGCAGATCCAGGAGAGGAAGGAAGAAGGGAAACATTCCTGAAAAGGAAAAGGGGGTAAACAGTTAGACTATTGGTTCCACAACATAGATGTCAATCAGAAGTTTAAACAAGTGGATATAAAAGCCGAACCTTGGAACAAGAAAAGTGGTATTGGGAAATTGAACAGATTTCCACCATGAGTGATGAAGGGGCTTGAAGGATTGTTTATTGTGTCCATATCCACACTGAACGCACAGCTCGTTATCACATCCATACTGTAGGGTCCGAAGAAGCTGGAATACACACATTATACAAAAGCTTTCACATTAACTAGTTAGCTGTAGATGAAGATTAGGCTGTGTCTTTATTGTAAATCTAATTTTAACGTCAGATTCTGTTGGTTTTGAATAACAGGTACTCAGAGCTTTAAAATATCATGTTAATATACTGAATCTAAATGGATTGAGGAATTTATGAAGCATATTTTCCTAAACAGTGAGGACTGTGAGTTGCATGAAGCTCCAACAGCTTATAGGCTTATTTACAGTCACCCAGCACTTCACCTATACACCTGCACCTATTCTTACAATTGAAACAATCAGCTAATCATATGGGGTCATTAATTAAGGTGCACATTAAATATAAAAGAGGGAACATGTTATCTCAGTGATTGTGATATTGTTGTTGGTGCTACATGACATGAATCAACAGCATGAATTCATACAGTCGACCTGCTTCGTGTCAAAAGACCAGTTTTCTAATTCTTAGGAAAATTTTAAAAACCAAGGGTGAGTAGAACAATTCTACTCGACAACTCAGTATCAGTGTGGTGTTGTAATGTCTACTATTTTACAGAAACTCCATAAAAACTAATACTAGCACAAGGTTTGTCACAAAGCCAAATGTTATCCTTGTCATTAAAAAAAATCTGGGAATGATGGTGGTTAAAAAAAAACCCAAAAAAACAAAGCTATATTATTATAGTTATAGTTACTAGAACAGATGTAGGTAATACTTCTGTTTTGTCAAATCCAACATTTCCTAGCTTTAAAAGGTGGACAGTTGTTTGTCAATGTGCAGAAATGACAATTTGGAAAATTACATTTTTTTTTCTTAAGTTTGTGGATTTATTTTTTGTACTTGACGTTTATGACAGATGTAAGCAGTTAGACAAGAAGGTAGATCACCACTGTCGAGAAAAATATGAAGTCACAGGATGTGTCCAGTTTAGCACAAACAACACAAAACAGCTGGAAACAGCTGGCGTCCTAAGGTAACACAATCAGCCAATAACACATCTGGCTTTCATGGGATAGTGATTCAAGGCTTCATTCATGTTACACTTTGTTAACATTGCTTGTGTGATTTTACTCACTCTTTGATCTGAATAACTTCCTCATTGTGTGCCCTGGACTGCAGGCTGTCTGTCAGTTTGCGGGAATGATGTTTCATGATACGAAACATCTTCAACAGAAAGAAAAGAGTGCAAGTTAAATTGAATTCCTAGATGAGATGAATACCTGGCTCTTTCATACCTGCAGACCTGCAATATACTCCTACCTCTTTTATACGACCTGAGGAGAATAAGGGACTGAGGATGTTACGAATCCGTCTCCAGTGATCATCCTCAGCAATTGACACTGCGTCATAGAGCTCTCCATTCAGACGGAGGTTCTGCAGGGGCATAGTGGTAGTGTTCATGGGTATCCGCTCTATATATTGATTTTAATATAAGTACCATTGGCAAAGAATTTTCAGATGCCGTTCGACACTTTATAAGAAGTCATCTTCATCTTCCCTACCAGCTTATCCATTTGGGTTACAAGGACTTTTTACATTTAATAGGCAAGTGTTTTAATAAAGACAGTAGTGGTGAAGAACCAGTCGGCTACAGTGAAACATCACCAGTGCATCTATAAGCTGGAGAGGAAGAAGAAGGAAGCAGTAGGACAAACCATAGAGTGTGTATAGAAGCTCCAAAATTAGGCAAATGCAGAAGTGGAAAAATGTGCAATACTCCCAATGGCCACTGGAGGTTGGCACCAAAAACCTCCAATTGACTTGAATTCAAAAATCGTCATTTTCAATCATGAAATACTCAATGTTTTTTCACAAGTCATTCTGGTCATTCTCATTAGCTGAAGTTAATTCTTCTTATCAGTGATCTGATGGTTCATCTGACAAAAAAAAAATCAGAACAGATATTCAGTTTCAAAAAGAGGAATATTTGTGGGTGTCGTTAGCTTGATTGACAGCTCTGTTCTCCAAAGAGAGCAGTGCTGAAGTTGAGCACTCAGCAGTGTCCTCGGGTTCAAGGGTCAGACTTGCCTCCTCACTCCTCCCTTTATATCCAAGGTCACTTCTGCTTCCAAAAAACCAACATGGTGACGTTCAAGTACCAAACTGGCTTCAGAATTAAGGTCTACACGTCGCAGTTGCTTCATCCATTTCTATATATACAGTCACATGCAGCATATCACATTCTTAGTGGCTTACAATGTTTAAGGTAAAGTAACAGTGGTTCAGGGAGAGCGGTCTCATTCAGAAAGTTAGCTTGGTTTATGTGGGTGTAGATGGTAACATTAGCATGTTGTTTGGACTTAGCCAGGAGCCTTTTTTCACCTCCAGTTGATAAGAATCCAATAATATCATGGGCAATGAAACAGATGGTATTAATCATGCTCATGAACAACTGTGGCAAACACAACTTCATGAATGAATTTTTATTTATTCATTTGTGTATGTATGTATGTAGGATTAAAATATAAACTTCTGTGTTTTGTTCCATTCAGTGTCCTGTGTTGTGTGTTCTCACCCTCCGGTTGGTAAAATATGTGAAACACTCCTTCACCAGGATGGTTTTCAACATGTCAGGATCTATCACTGCCAGCATGGGTTTCCTGAGCTCAAACATGCTGAATATTTAAAAACATTTTGGGGAATTTAGCATAAATCCATAAATACATGAAATAAATTAAAATTTGTAACCAAGTGAGAGGGTTAAAAGTCAAAACCTGCCAAAAAATCTTTTGAAATACATTTGAAAATAAACTTACCCCCAAATTCTCCCATATTTTTGAGCACATTCATTGTCAGCTAAGTAGTAAACCTGATAACAAGAAACACACATTCATCACCACATTGTTATGAGATAGTAAAAAAAGGTGCATAAAAATGTTCATACTGGGTTGTGCCTGGTAACTGTCCCCCAGTACATCACTGGCTTGGGACCTGGGATCCCCAACTTCTCAAATACTCCATAGGTCCAGTAGCCGTACCTGCACAGAGCAGAATCATTAAAGTAACTATCAAGTTACACATGTCAGTCAAACATTGTTTACTCCTTACACAACAAATAAACAGATGAATGTGATCAGCAGAATCCATGTTTCTACAGAGAAGAAGGGAAGAAAATCCATGACTGTCTCTGCTCAGCCCGAGTTGTGCAGATTAGCCCTGAACTCTGACGGCATAAACAGTGGTGGGGGTGTGGGCTCATTGTGTTACATAACAACCACTTCCTCTTTCCTTCCTCCCTGCAGTGACACCAGACACAGCAGGAAAACAACAAAAGCTGTTTCTACCTCCCACGGGGACATGTCAGGACATATCACGATGTGAATAGAGATTGGGAATACACAGGTTTAAAAGAAACAAGTTGACAGTCACACATCTGACTAAAAATGTGCTTAATGATGTGGGTATGTTTGAGATTTGTCCATAAACACATATATACCGATGTATTTCACCTCACATACACCAAACAGCAGGAGACACAAATCCAAACTCCCAGGTTTCATTAACAATACATGCGTTTTCTTCCTGAACTTAAAGCAGTATAATTATTCAGGTCATCCGATTGCAGCATCACAGGTGATATAATGATAAAAATGATAATAAAAAAATAAAAAATGTATTTTAATAGGTGCCTCCCAGACACTCCCTGTTAATAATTGACCTGATAGCGCCGGCTGCTATTGGTTCAACTCTCACACACTTCTCTTCCTCACGCAACAGGTTTCTGACGCAAGTAATAAAAGCCTGTGATTGTGACTGAGGATATCAGAGAAGCTTGTGGTGAAGAGAGAAACTTTCAGAGATGGGGAACTTCTTCTATTTCTCTGTCGAGACATGGACCCTTCTGGCTGCCCTCATCACACTGTTGATTGTGTAAGTGCTTAAGAGAGTGTGTTTACATATTTGTACTGTTTTAAGTGATTGTGTGTTTGATGCACATCTGCTCTGTTTTTTCCCAGGTATGCCTACTGGCCGTATGGGATATTTGAGAAACTGGGTGTGCCTGGTCCCAAACCAGTCCCTTTTTTTGGCACCATGCTGGCATACAGAAAGGTTGTTGAATATTAATATTGCTTTTCAGACCATCAAATAGCCACAAAGATGGGATCAATCAAAGATGTAGTAAATAACTATAAACAATTGTCATTTTACCATTTGTGGTTAAAAAAGTGACTCAGGAGAGTATATTTAAAAAGTGATTATAACTTAAAAAGCCTTCATTATATTGTTTTTTTAGAGTTTAAGTTGTAATTTAAATGGCATCTACTTTGAATTGTCATTGAAATAACGAAACTGATACCACTGATCAGGACAACAGAAATACCCTACAGCTCAGATTCAATCTCACCACCATTGCTAATCATTTACATATAAATGTATTTTTTATGTCACATATATCCCTCCATGTTAGGGTGGACTGTGGGTTTTTAAAAAGGTGTCTAATTAATGATCTTCTCCTTCACAGGGATTCTTTAACTTTGATCAGGCCTGTGCCAGGAAGTATGGCAAAACATGGGGGTAAGTTTGCATTGTGTTTATAAGATGTTTCTGATTGTTGTCCCACATAGTTAAATATCTACATAGAGGTGTTGTGGTGTATTTTACATATGTGAATTTGTGAGTAAAAAAATGAAACATTTATTTTATTTTTGTTTTATCTGTGGTTTGTTCCATTCTCATCCTATTTAGCATCTACGACGGTCGTCAGCCCGTCCTGTGCATCACAGATCCTGCCACGATAAAAACTGTTCTGATAAAGGAGTGTTACTCTTTCTTCACCAATCGCAGAGTACGCTGGCACACTACTGCACTTTTTCAGTCTCTCGTCATATTCTTTAGTTTTTCGTTGAACTGTTTTCCTCTCATCACCTGCTGTTTCCTGACGTGTTTACAGAACTTCCGTCTGAATGGACCACTGTACGATGCTGTGTCTATTGCAGAGGATGATCAGTGGAAGAGGATTCGCAGTGTCCTCTCTCCCTCCTTCACCTCAGGGAGACTGAAAGAGGTACATCAACCTGCTCTGAGCCTCATTTGGCTTTTGTTGCATGTTTGTATGTAAAAGCGTATTTCTCATATTCATTGAGCTACCTACCTAACTACCTACTTACCTACCTACCTACTGACTGACTGGCTGACAAGTGGACAGAAGGACCTACGGACCAATCTACCTACCTCTATACCTTGACCAACTGCCTGACCTAAAAAGCACAGACTGAAACAGTAGGGCCTCTGTGCCTTTGTTGTTACATCCAGCACTGTGTTTCCAATATTTCTGTAAGTCTGTGTCTCCTTGTGTGTCTGTGCCTCAGATGTTTGACATTATGAAGCATCATTCTGCTACCTTGGTCCAAAGCATGAAGAAGAAGGCGGACAAAGACGAACCATTAGAGCTGAAGGAGTAAGAACACTCAGTATTCATACAGACTGTTTTATTAAAAATCATTCAAGAAAGTACTGAAGGTCACCTCTTTTTAAGACCCTAAGAATTAAAGGTATAATTGTGATGTTTTTGTGTTTCTGTAGGTTCTTTGGACCCTATAGTATGGACGTAGTAACGAGCACAGCCTTCAGTGTAGACATTGACTCACTTAACAACCCCTCTGACCCTTTTGTCACTAACATCAAAAAGATGCTGAAGTTTGATCTCTTAAACCCTCTCTTCCTCATCATTGGTAAAGTATTTATTTCACAATGTATAAATACATTTTTGTCTTTCACCTGCCTTAAAAAATGCATGTTCTGAGTTAGTTATTGTGAATATTTACAATTAACACAGTTTTGGTTTTTCCTTTGTCCTTAATAAATATGTTGTCTGTTTAATTTCAGCCTTCTTCCCCTTCATGGGTCCCATATTAGAAAAAATGGAGTTTTCCCTTTTCCCTTCATCTGTGACAGACTTCTTTTACGCTGCACTCCAAAAGATCAAGGCTAATCGTGAGACCAGTGAGCAGAAGGTGTGTGAGCCTGTACATGCATATGCAGTTTTATCAGCAGGTTCAGAAATCCAATCAGAGTTGTTGTAACTTGTGTCTACCTTCAGAATCGAGTGGACTTCCTCCAGCTGATGATTGACTCTCAAAAAAATACCGACCCCAGTGGAGCCGAACAGGATAAAGGTGATACCCACATCCACATCTGCACACACGTGGAAACACAGCTTAAAGCCTTTCTGAATCATATATCTTTACCCTCCCCTCAGGTTTAAGTGATCATGAGATCCTTTCCCAAGCAATGATTTTCCTCTTTGCGGGCTATGAAACAAGCAGCAGCTCTCTCAGTTTTGTGGCTCACAATCTGGCAACAAACCCGAGCACCATGAAAAAGCTGCAGGAGGAAATTGACCAGACCTTCCCTAACAAGGTATGTTTTAAGTAAGAGGATGACGACAACTGTCATTATCATCAACTGTCATTATCATTGGCGTGGCTGCTGTCATTGGTTTTTGATCACAACAACTTACCAAACACAATCTGATTTATTTTCACCTGAGGACCCATTTAGATTGTGCATAGACTGAGGTGGTTTATTTGCACCCATCTGACACTGCGTACTGTAAACTTACTCAACCACTTGAACTCTTTACATGAAAGCAAAAAGATGTACATAATTTGTGTTACATCAACAATAAATCACAGGACTGAGTGTATTGCAAAAGACGCCAATCTAAGAAAAAAAAGTGTTTCCTTAAAACATTACTTTGATACAAAAATTATTAATTTATAGAGCTCAAATCAAAATCTCACTGTAGGCATAATGTGATAATAGAAGCTATGGGGAGATTGTATTTACCAAACTGCACTTCAGTAACAGGATTTTTTGCCCCTATTCCAGTCTTATGGGGATCTTCCATGTTGACCCATGTATTTGTGTGTAGGGTCCTGTTCAGTACCAGCCGCTAATGCAGATGGAGTATCTCGACAGTGTCATCAGCGAGTCTCTCCGGCTGTACCCCATTGCTGCGCGCCTGGAACGTGTGGCCAAGGCAACTGTTGAGATAAATGGCCTTGTGATCCCAAAAGATATGGTTGTCATGGTTCCCACATATCCCCTGCACCGGGACCCTGATGTGTGGCCTGAACCAGAGAAATTCAAGCCTGAGAGGTACAGAATGGATTTTTATGTCTCAGTTTGCCAAAACAGAGAGTAAATATGAAAAACTGGTAAAGAAAGGACATGAGCTCTATTATTAATATATATATGTGTGTATGTGACTGTACTTGCAGGTTTAGCAAAGAAAACAAGGAGACAATCGATCCTTACACGTACATGCCTTTTGGGTTGGGGCCAAGGAACTGCATTGGGATGCGATTTGCTCTGGTGATGATGAAACTTGCACTGGTGGAGATCCTCCAGAGGTACAGCTTCTCTGTGTGTAAGGAGACTGAGGTGAGACCACAGATGTTCATCTTTACACTGCCTGCTCACGGCTGTTGTTTTTTTATGGTGCATGAAGAATCTGGTCCAAATATTATTCATGACTAGGTGATTTGGAGGGTTACATAATATGATTTATGACTGTCAGTCCAAAGATTAAAAACGGCCTAACATGGCACTTTGATACAGTTTGCTTTTGCATAGGTGTTATGCTGGTACTCTGTTTTCTATTCTTGTAGAAAGAGTTTTGTGCATTGTATGCTTTGTTCACACTATTTTTCTCTACACGTGATTTCCCTCCAGATTCCCATTGAGATGGACGTTCAGGGTCTACTCGCACCAAAAAGACCCATCCAACTGAAGCTGAAGCCCCGCTCTTAACCTTCAGATAATCAACAAGATTCTCATTTAAATTGTATTCTATATGTTAAAAACTCAATAACATTTTTTTTAGCACAGGTATGTACAGCTCTGTATCACATGACAAATGTAAAAAATGTAAAACCTGAGTTAATAGTAAGGATATGTAGATTCTTCTTCTGCCTGAGGTCATTCTTAAATGTACGACAAGTGACTACACTGTGGCTGTATGACAGAAAAGCAGTGTGACGGACATGTTGATGCTTCTAAAGATTTTAAAAAATAGATATAATTGGTGTTTCTTAACCAGTCAGGAATTAAGATGATGTGGATGATCTGAACCGTTCAGTTAAATCAATACATCTCTGATAACAAAAGCTTTACTTAAAGCAGAGATATTTATTGCTGGTTGGTTCTTATCCACCTCTACATATAATGGATCCATTAAATGCATTTTAAAATCATGAAGCGCATCAAGTGACTTCTTTCCCTTGAAATGTTTTATGCTCACACAGCGCACTCCTGTGGATGACCTGAAAGTTTTTTTTAATGCGCTTGTGCTCCAGCTCCTTTGAAAATCCATTGTCCAGGGTTTTGAATCATCTTGTTCTTTCCATGTTTATAAACAGAGGGTAGAGATAAAAAAAAGAAGAAAAAATCTGAGGTGGGCAAACCAGCTCCACTGCAGACACCACATGTTCTTACTGCTGGTATTCAGAAAATACCACCATGTTCAGATTGCTGAAAATAACAAAAATCTGTGACATTGCACCAAAAGTGTAAAAAAATAATCACCACATTCCTTCATCTTAAATAGGCGCCCAAACTGTAGTATAATGCAGCAGAATCAACTGTTTAGTTTCACTGGTGTGGTTTTAAAGGCTGTAATTTTAGGGATTACACGATCTTATTTTGAGATGGAGCGACACATGCACTTGCATTTGTTTACATTTTCATAAAGTCCTTGCACATTGGTAATATAAACCGATGCAGACCTGCAAACCAGAAGTAAAGAGGAGAAAAACTTGTCACTTCTGAAAAATAACAAAATCCTAATTCTCCAGATACTCCTGCACACAAACGCCAGTTTCCTGAAGTGACGTCATGAACTGCAGCCTATCGATCGAGGGACCCGGATGTGGCGTTCAATGTTGATGGCAACAATGTAGTCGACTACTTTTTGTGACTGCCTGGTGTTAGCGAGTCCATAAATTGCTTCTGTCAACACTGATAGCATCAGAGATTTTTCAGATGTTGTTACCTGACATGAATTTGATCGACCCCGCCCTGCAGTTACAACACTCTCTGCACGTTTATCGGATATTACCAAATTTGAGATAATTTTATTCTCATCTTCTCACTCTATCCTATTTGAATGTGTTTTATTTGCGTTCACTGCGTTTTTATATACACAAGGTTTAAAATGTACAGGGCGCTGGATTGTGTTTGTGTTTAAATTATGCAATACAAATATATTTTTTCATTTTTGCCCAAGTTATTTTAACAAAACATAACAATAATATATATTTAATGTAGTCCAGCCCAAATAAATAAACGTTGGGGAAGTTGAATGAATGTTTCTTCATTCTTTGTATTTTGTTTTTAACCATTAATTTAAAAAAGTCTGTGAAAATGACACTGCATTATGATGACGTGAGATCGGCTCGACAGAGTGTAATTCTGTCGGATTTATGCTGTAGCATTATTGGTGTAGATGTT
>OOFC01023451.1:16981-35859 GCA_900323345.1 Pseudochromis fuscus | reverse complement strand
ACTGTTGGCAGTAACATGGACTCTTCATCTCCTTTGTATTCACCGTATCCAGTTCACATGAATCTGTGTGTGTGTGTGTGTGTGTGTGTGTGTGTGTGTGTGTGTGTGTGTGACATGCATGTGTTTGTGTCTGGCTGTGAGCAGTGAGGACTCATTTGTGTGAATATATTTCACAGCAGCAAATTTTGAAGCGAGTATTAGAAATCCAGCAGTACTTCACATGTGTTTTCATCCAGGATGCATTTGCTGTGAGAGAATAATTTCAGGCATCACCAGTGGGTTGTGTGAAACCCTCTGAATACACGGTGTCATAATTGTAATTTTTCTCTGCAGGATGACAGCAAACAAGCCCAGTTCCTGGCTTTAGCTGTGGTGTACTTCATCTCTGTCCTCATGGTCTCCAAATACCGAGACATCCTGGAGCCTCAACGTGAAACTGCCAGGATAAGTAACCAATCAGGTCGCAGCATGAGACAAGAGATCAACTCACCAACCAGCACAGGTGCTCACTGTTGTGTCCTCACTTCATTGTTTTGTAATCTTAGTTGGAGGTGACTCTCTCTGATACATATACAAATGTAAAGTGGTCCTGGTCCTTTCTGTTTGTTGTGGTGCTGAGAGCTCATTCAGGAAAATATCAGGGATCCCCCGCCTGCTCCAGCAGCTCACCGATGATTTATTTATGAGCTCTGCTAATTGCACCGCACAGAATTAAATGTGGAAGCAAACAGAGCGGGGTTGGAGATGCTGGGTATGAACTTGAAAAGGCATCAACGTTCCCTCTGAAATAAAAGGTAGTGTACGCCTCAAGTCATAAATCATACATTAAGTCACATGAAAGAAAATCAGCGGCTGCCTGCAAAGGTTTAACGCAATGTCTGCTGCAAGTCGCTGCTATGAAATGCACCAGTGAGCATCAACTTTCATTCAGACAAAAGGTGAAGTGAATCAAAGAGGAAGAGCAGAGAGGCCACAGGAAATATGTAAGTGTTATTTAAAGAGGCTGCAACACACAGAGTAAAGAGAAGGAGGATGAGCAGGGAGAAGTTGAGAGATGAGAAAGCAGCAGCAGCAGCAGCATGCCGGCCAACTACTGTGGGTTTTTGGGGCACTGGAGCCAGGCTTGCTATTTTCAGCCCCATCTGTCAGTGCCCATTAGGCAAGCAATCCACCAGAGGAGAAAGGGATCATAGAGGTTGCTGGGAGGGGAGAGGCACACTGCCGCCTTCATAAATTTCACCAGAAAATGGGGGAATTTTCCAGACGGCATGTAACAGACGATTGTCTGATGGACCAGGAAGCCAGACGACTTGCTGGCTAAATCAGGCCCCGCTGACCTCGTTAGGGGGCATGTGATGAATATTAATATGGCCGCCCCTGCATCTAGGTAACCACTGGGTCAGGAGGAACCAGAACCTGACCAGTGATGCATCTTTTCTGGGAAAATCTGCAAACATTTTATTAGGTCAAGCTGCTCCATATATAGACTCCAATTTAAATGTATGAAGGAGGCGAATGTTGCAGGATCATCGGTCCCTGGTGTCTGTAGAGAGGTGCAGTGTACAGTATATTATGTCCCAGAATAACACAGCAGCATATCTACTTCACTGTTTCTCGGTCAAAGCAGTTAAAGACACGAGGCCTCAGGCAGGAGGAAGCTGAAGAAAAGGATTCATGTTTTATTAGTATAGAGGAAGAATAACAGGGAGATAATCTCAGTGGAGAATCACAGCTTCTGGAGGAAGATCTGAGGAGCTGCTCTGGCATGTGAGCTCTTTCTAAACATGCTAAATTTATTCTCTGGCTGCGAGTGTAAAGGCAGCTTGGAAAGCAGCGTTATGCACCGATGATGGTTTTAAAAAATGAGTTTAAAATCCCTGTTTCTTACTCCTCTTCACAAATATTATAATAATTTTATGTTTGCATGTAGAAAGACTCATTATGACAAACATGTATAATACATAGATCAAGTGTAGCATTGACAGAAATTAAATTACTGATGTTTTAACAGCTCAGATGAAGGATTAGCTTTAGTTTCATATAGATATTTTGAGAGCCACTCAAAGGCTTTTGACTAATCAAATTTGACAAAGAATGATAATTTTTATATTTGGCATTGCATGGATGCTGTGTGTAGATGTGCAGCCAGAAGAAGTGTTTTAGTGAATAAAGAGCTTCAGTGTGCCTCTGCGTGTATTTGCTGTTGTAATGATTGTAATGTAGCAACACATCAGTGCAAAATCAACCATCAGTATTCAGCCGGGTCGGGACCCGCTGGCTGCAGGCCACACCCACTTCTCGTGGCCTTTGGATGGGGGCACTGTGAGCGCTGCCATCTGCATTGAAGAACAAAAGGAAATCACTCAGAACAACATTTTATTGAATTGTGATGACCTACCCTTTAAGAGGACAAATGGACCCACCAAAATGCCTCTGACCTGCTTCTGTGGGGGTCAACCATTCAGTCCTGATCTCTGCTGTTGGTGGACACCACATCTGCACTTACCCAGGGTGAAGTGTGACAGTTTTCCACCTCTCTGTAGCTGAACTCTCACATGTGAATTCATCTTTATAAAGAGACCGGACACCTTGCTCTGATCCTCCTCTCTGTGCTACTGTCAGAGGACGTCTCCTGATCACATCATGTATTCAGAACTGTTCAGATGTTTCCTGCATATCTCACTAATGCACCAAACTGGTGTGTGTTGTGTGACCAGTTTCCTGCCTGATTTACTCAGGTCTTTCTCATAGATCTTTGTGCAGGTGTCACTTCAGTCATTGTTTCTGCAGTAGCAGCCAGAGGAGGAGACTTTGGAGCTGAAGCTGCTGCCATATAACATTAAATCCTGTTTTTAAAGTTTCTCTGCCCCGTCTGTATCTGTGTGACTGACTGCAGCTTCTCCTCCTTCTGCAGAAACACCCTTAGCATTTGAAAACAGTAAGGACCATTTTGGGCCATCAGAAGACCTCCACCTGGAGAGCTCCCTTCCCCACACCGACTCTGGGATCGGAGAGGAGCAGATAGCCAGTGTCCTGAACGGGTCTGACCTGGACCACAGCGTGGGAGGACCAGGCACCATGAGTGAGCTGATATCTACACTGTCCTCCGAGGTGAAGAAGTCCCAGGAGAGCCTGTCTGACTCCTCCAGTGTGGAGGTGCTGAAGCAGTCCTCCTCCATCATGAGCATTAGTCAACCCAACAAGGGCATCAATGTCAAGGAGATTCTGAAGAGCCTGGTGGCAGCTCCGGTGGAGGGCATGGAGGCCGGGCTGGAGCCTGTGTCCTATCCAGACCAGGCCGCCAAGGCCCAGGCCCAGGCCATGCTGCCCATGCAGTTTCACTCCTTTGACAGGTGAGGAAGTGTGACTGGTTAATATACCAGCATCTTATCCTTCAGTCCTCTAATGAGTCATCGTAGGAGCTTTGGATTTCTCTGAGGTTAGCGAGCAAGCACTTTAAAGATGTGTGTGTGTGTGTGTGTGTCTGGTTGTGTGCGATCTCTAAAGTAACTGTGGATGTTAATCCTCGGGGTTTATCCCAGTTATCCAGCGTACCGCTAATGGTTTCTAAGTAGCATGCAACACATTATTCATCTCAGGCCACTTGAATTGTGCACATTCCCCAGAGCAAAGAGTCTCTGTGTTTGAAAGGGTCTGTGCAGCTCTGCGGTGCTGCTGCACTTTATTTACATTCCTGGATTAGATAAAACCACACGGTAATCTGTCTGGATTTGGCTGTTTACAAACCTGCTCCTGCAGGGATTTCTGGCTGCAGCTCTCCCTGATCCCTGTTTCCTATGGCTGATAAAGTTTAGAAAATCATCATTTTTCTTCAAGGAGTTTGACGCAAACAGAAATGTCCTCCCCCCCCCGAACAGGACTGATATGTTGGAGATGCTGAGTCTGTTTCTGTAGTCACCTCAGACCCCAGAGAGGAGGCAGAGGACACAGTGAGTCAGGAGCAACAATGGGGCCTCCCTCTGTTTAATGCTGCTGCTGCTGCTGAGCTGGGCTGAGGTGATCCTGATGAATAGAGGGAGAGATGGAGGGGTATGTGACGAGAGGACAGCTGAGAGGGTGGGGGGGTCTCCTGGGCGTTGATGACAGATTGAACAGAAGTGGCCACGCACCGCACCGTGGCCAGCCATCGGCCTCACCGCTCACATCCGTAATGGGACCTGGCAGCCTGAAATGAGTCGCCACGGCAAAGTGTATTATTTTTGAAATGCTTTCACACAAAGCCTCCTGACCACATTTACAACTTTGTCTCATGCTTTTCATGTCAGTCCCCCTCCAGCCTCTATTTGCTGTGTCTAATTGTTTGCCACCTGCCAGCGAAATGAGCTGCCAGCAATGGACAGGCTTTCATTTGTCTGTCAGGACGAAAATAGATTGGGAGTGACAACATCAAAAAAAGAGGAGGAGGAGGGAAAAAAGTGAAGTGCACAGGGGCCCCTCTACCGGAGACTTTCATGGAGGCGGCTTCACACTGCTCAGCATCCAGGTCTCCTCTCCACCACAGGGAGTACAGTGAAGAAATATTTACTAATCCTCAGCTTCACTTTGTCTCTGCACAAAGTCTCCAGATTAACTTAGTGAGATACTGTTTGTCTTTGTGTTTTCTAGCTGCTGCTATGTCTGAATAAAGCACTAGTAGATTAGATTCTTCTTTTGCATTTACAAAGGAAACATTTCTTTGGTCATACTTTACATTGCAATCATCTCCTACAGCCGCAGACCTCATTAATATTCATCCCAAGATTAATCCTCGCTTTATTCTCTGCAACTCAATTAAGACAATCCTATTAATAAAATATGCACTAGATAATCTATACATGATTCATGAGCACTCAGCTAATGAATTATTCATTAAAAGAGGTTCATGTTTTATCAACATCCTGTACATCTAATGTAGCGTCCCAGCCAGAGGACGCCAGCCGCTGCTCAAACAAGATACATTTGGAAAGCGAGATTAAACTCACACCCAGCTCCTACTATCAAAACACACCAGTGATGTTCAGAAATCTGTCAATGAGCTTTCACAGAGGAGACCAGGACGGAGATCTACTAAATAAATGATACTTGTCATCAGTGTTCTTCAGAGCACAGCTGTATCCCTGGAGATATTAATATTTCACGAGGCTTTCAAGCTCTTCTCCACTCTCTCTCTGCACCGCTGTGTGATTGAGCTGATTTTGATCTGCTAAGTTTCAAATATTTTATTTTACTATTTTTGGTTTGGGATGCCTGTTAGGTGGCTGTCAACACTGTGTCACTTAATGTGTAATATTATCTACTTTTTGTATATTTCATCCAGAGCCAGCGACTGGAGAGCTGGTAATCTATAAATAAAATATCACAGCTTTGATAATCTGGAGAGGAGTCAGTTGTACAGTAATAAAAACACAGCGGGTGGAAGAGAAATGACCAAACAGACAGAAAATACATCTAGGCCAGATTAGCTTTGTTTCCCATGATGTATGAGATGAACTGTGGATGTAAACCAGCAACAGCAGAGTGAAAGTCTGTGTTGTTTTGTTGAGGGAGGATTTCTGGAGATTTGCTTCAGATGACAACAGGCTTAGCTGGTGACAGTGTGAAGGCCTGGCCTGTGTCACCCAGAGTAACTGCAGGAGATTGGACAAGACATTATCTGGCACCTTCACAAACCCAAAGGCCAACTGCAGACCTGATAAGGACAAGTTTCCTTCTCTCTTCTGTCAGGCAGCTCTTGCAGGGCCAAGTTCACTGCATCATCTTTAATCCTCGGCCAATCAGATCGCATGTGAACAGAGCTCTGCTGGGTGTGTGTTTGCACCAAGTCTAGTTTTCATCTGCAGCCTCCACAAGCTTTTGTATACGTGTTCATTATGTGTGATGTTTTCTGCAGCAGCTTCTATAAACAACAGGGAAACCTCCAGTATCTGTGCATTCATGGGTCACTTTGCTGTGTCAGGTGTTCAGTGCCAATTCTTGGATTTGTACTTTCAAAGATGCAGCTTCTTTGCCCTCTGTAGGATGATAACAGACCATGCTGCAGTGCAGGTTATAATCTGCAGATATGTCGACGCTCTACACAAAACCAGTTGCTTCTCTGTATGTTTGTGCAGAACGAATGGCACAGAGAAAGCTCTCAAATCTCATGCTCGATGAGCTGTAGCTTTGTCAGTTTGAATACAGCAAATATGCAAATGCATGTGAGTAACAACTGCCAAGTTGCTCCTGGAGAGTCTGTCGCTGAGGATGTTTTCAGCAGGAGAGGACCACCGGTGGCAGGAGCAGATGTGAGGGTAACTCTGGGAGCTGGTTGGCTGGCCCTCAGGTTTATTTACTTTAGCTGTGTGTGTGTGTGTGTGTGTGTGTGTGTGTGTGTTTTGCATGCATTACACTGAAAGATGGAGGTACAGGTCAGGATGTTTACTTTTCGAATGCCCTGACTAATGTGTGGGCGTGCTCCTGATGACAGGGCCTGAAAGCAGCAAAACAACATGAGGATCAATACTGTTCTGCTTTTTTTTACCCTAAAGTGTAAATGAATTGTATCAGCTGTGGTCAAGTTAACAGTTCAGTTGATATTCAAGGAAAAACTGGATGTTTGGTTTCTAGAAACAGCTTAAAATCCTCATCAGACGTGTGAATGTTCAGTTATTTGGCTGAAATCTAACCTGTGAGAATATTCCAGTTGTTGTCGTCCACCTGTCGTGTCTGCAGCAGCCGTGAGGACACCTTCACCTCACTGCTGTTTGATGTTTCATCTCTTCCTAACATTATCATTTTAACTCTTGGTGTGGATCATTTTTGTGCGTGTGCCCTGTGTGTGTGTTCAGGAGTGTGGTGGTTCCTGTGAAGAAAACCTCCCCTGGCAGCTTTGCAGTGAACACGCTGGGCGGTGGCGGCGGCGGCAGCAGCACCTCTCCGGGTCTGACAACCGGCAGCACCCCCAACATCTTTGCTGCCGCCTCAGCGACCCCCAAAAGCATGATCAACACTACGGGTAGGTCACACACAAGGTCGCTGGAGTGCACCTGCAGTGAAAACACACATTCAGCTCAGTTAATTTTCACTGCTGCAGAGCAACCTGAGAGCACTTCATATCACCAATTACTGCTCATCCTAATGAGCCCGTCTCGTTTTTCTCTTTTCCCAGAATAGAAACAAAGCTTTTTTTTTTGGATCATGTGATCCTGCATGTCCCTGTTGGTACCACTAGATGGCGCTCTTTACCTTCCTCTCACAGTCTGCATCAGACACTGTGCACTGCCAGGTTTAAACCAAACACTAGAATTTCTCCCGATATCTCAAATATAATCAGTCTGAATTACACAGTGACACAGATACTGTTTAATACTGCAGATGAATTTGCACACCTTGTTTTCCCGTCCACCTTCGTCTGTTTGTCTTCGTGCCCTTTCCCTCCCCCGCCGCCGTCACGTTGCTTCTCCAGAGACTCGGCTGCATCGAGCCGGTTTCACCTCGGGGCTGGTGTAGTTTGGGTTTCTGAAAGGACCCACTTAACACCACGAACCGTTAGGAGCTCCAACACCTTTTTAATGTGCTCTCTTTAAAAACAGCTCTGCCTCTTCTCGGGAGCCTGTGTGCAGGAATGTGAGAAATGTGTCCAGGAGAAAGTGTGCTTTCAGCTGAAGCCACAGGATCTCACCCAGACCCCATGATCTCATTTTCACAGGTTTTAACCTCGCACAAGGACGAGCAGAAAGATTTTATACTCCAGTGTATCCTGCTGGGATGGTGACTCAGTACTTACACTTCCTGCCCTCACACTATCCTCATTTTTGCTTAATTTAGTGTCATAAATAAGGAGAAAATGGACACAGATCTAGTTTTCATGTGTTGGTTGATTCCTGAAGAAACTAGTTCCACATGTTCCTGTTGGCATCAGTGTGAACCAGCTCAGTGCCACTTGAATTTCCAGCATAATGTGTTTGACTTGGTTGAAATTTGTGCTGAAGTCGTCTCTAAGGAGCCAGTTTGTGGCTTCTTCTTCTGATTATTTCATTCTCTTCATCACTGTGTTCATTTACAGCATCTGGATGAAGCTGAAAGTCAGTCAGCAGAAGTCAGATTTTTTACTATTGTTTTGAATTTGCATTGTGTTTTCTTGAAAGTGACTCCTCATCCCTGTGAAATCCTGCATCACACTGATGCTGCTTTCTCCTCATGCAGGAGCCACTGATGCAGCTGCTTCTTCCTCCTCTTCGTCCAGTTTTGTCAACGGAGCCACCAGTAAAAACCTGCCGGCCGTGCAGACAGTGGCCCCCATGCCTGAGGACACAGTGGAAAACATGAGGTGAAACACAGCTGCTCTTTTAAATCCATCAATCAGATTTTTCCTCTTTGCATTTTGAATACTGACTGATTATTTTTATTTCCCACGGTTTAATGATCGGATTTGGTCAATTCAACATTTTCTTTTATTTGACAAAACACAATTAAACAAAGAGGTTGTTTGTTTGCATGAGCTCTGGTAAAATTTGGCCTAATTCTTTATTTTCATGTGTGTATTAGTGTGTGTGTGTGTGTGTGTGTATCATGTTGCGACCTTGACTCATCTTCCCCTCCTGCTCTAATAGTTTGTGACAGACGTCCTTAGATCTACTCTCCTGCTGACTGCTGAGAGCCCAGGTCCTTCTCCAGAGTCTGTCTCTCTCTCTGTGCCTCAGTGTGCTCTGCAGGAGGAATAGAGATGCAGTTGCCATGGCAGCAGTAACCGACATCACTTAGCGTAACTGTGAAGTCAATGATAGTACTATCTCACTGCAGTGCCTGCTTTTTCCTAACTTATATTTTAGATGTGGTAAAACCATCCGACTGCCTGATCAATCAAACATGTTTATGAATAATCATCAGTTATGTTCATGAGTCCGGGTCACAGAGCAGCTCTGAGCAGGTTCTGCCTCTGGTTTCTTTTTCTCTCTATTTCAGTTCCTTTTGTGAAGTGGACCAGAATCCACTGCGTCAGACGCTGACACCTCCTGAGCTCAAAGCCTTTAGCTCCCTGACAGCATTACAGGCCGTCTCCAGAGGCGCCGGCCAGTGTCTTAGGCAAGGACGTCTGTGTTAGCCACCCAGACCCCTGCATCCTGCATTTTCTGCTGGTCTGTCATGCCCTCTGCTGTGTTTTCCCAGGTTGCTGGAAGGCAGATTACATTACACATTTGTACATCTCCTGAACCACACCTTCCCCTCCTCTCTCTCTGTCCATCTTAGCGGGAAAACAAGCCTCAGCTCTCGTCGTGTTGCCTTTTTTATCTGTGTGCACATAGAGAGCAGAGATACGTTGCAGCTTGAACCGTATCTCTGCCCGTCTGAGCTGTTCGGCTGCATGACTCCGGCTCACTGTGTTTCTAAGGGCTGCTTAGATAATGTCAGACAGAGTCATGTAGTGAGTGTGTAGCAGACAACAACTGTAATCTGGTTGCAAACCTGGTAACATTTCACAACAAAGAATGCAAACAACTGGTGAGATATGTGCTCACGTGGATTTTACAGTGTGAAATATTGACATCTCTGGATATAGCAGCATACTCTGGTGGATATCTGGCTGGGTTTGCATCCTCTGAAATGTGTTGATTACCTTCTGCACCCACCAGGACTTTGACAGTCTGGATACACACTAACTGCTGTTAGCTGTGTGCACTGGGGCTGTGGACTGTGTGGCTCGCGCTGCTCTTTTTAAGCTTTTGACAGAAGGTCACAACTTCACTGCTTTTATATTTCAGGTGTGCAGTTTGTTTGTGTGACTTTTATGTTTCTTTCTTTGGCAGCATTACCACTAAACTAGAGAGGGCCTTGGAGAAGGTGGCGCCCCTGCTGAGAGAGATCTTTGTGGACTTTGCACCTTTCCTGTCGCGCACCCTGCTGGGGAGCCACGGACAAGAGTTACTCATCGAAGGTACTGATGTTGCACAGTCGGTTTGATTCTCAGCTCTATGTTTGCAATCTTGTCTCCATCCCTGTGCTGTTGTGTGGACTCCTCTGGCTGCCTCACTGATGGATGCATCTGCAGGAGAAGGTGTTGACAGGAGAGTCACTATTGTGCACACAAGCTGGGGTCTGTCACACTCTGATTAAGTCTGCTTTGCCTTTCATTCATCTCATGGTGTGTGTGTGTGTGTGTGTGTGTGTGTGTGTGTGTGTTTTGTTTTCTTCATGATATCACTCCACAGATTGAGTTTTATTCCTAGATGCAGTATTTTTAAACATCAGCGTCTCCTCGTCACAACAAATGTCATTTTGAAATGAATGTTGAAATAATTGGTGGCCTTTGCCTCCTGCCAGTGATATTTTTAGTGCTGATGTTTCTCAAAAGTAAGATCATGTTTCCAACTTACCCCGATGCTCCAGTGCAAGAAGGAGATTTTTAAAATAATCTTTTTTAAATCAAATATTGTTGGATTTTTTTCTTCTAGAAAATAATTCTTCGAGGCGAATCTGATCACATATAAAAATATTAACAAGTTTTTTGCTATTTCCTGCCAGAAGGAATTTTGCAGGTTGTGCACATTAACAGTAAAATCGATGCGTACAAAGACTCCTGTTACATTTTTCAGTGATGCCTCTGAGGTCGTGCAGTAAAACCGTAGCAAATAAAATGAGCAATCATGAGTATTTCAGCCCATACTTTGTAATACAAGCTTCAGTTTTAATCACTTGAATAATTTTATCTTAAGCAGCAGCCACATTGCAAACAGTTGCACAGATGTGACGACTTGTTTGCTGGTGTGTTTGCAGAAGTGTGTGATGTGTCTGCTGCTCTGATTTGCTGGTGGCTGTGTGAAGGTTTCCTCCAGCCTCAGGTTGGCAGCTCCTCACGGTGCTGAACCTCAGGGCCTCTGTGCCTGCATGTGTGTGCACTGCCACTTTATTCCCCAGGCTTATTTTGGCCTGTATTCACCAGAGCACACTGCCACCGCAGTCAGCACCAGCATCTGTGGGACTGTGTGTCTGCAGACGTTTGTCTGTGGGCGCATAGTGCAAAACATGTGTGTGGCCTCCAGTCTCTGACTTGAAATGCTATCTCTGCCTTTTCTCATTGCCAAAGTCTTTTTTTCCTCTGTAACTGTAACTGATGTTAGTTTAAGTGTCTGTGGAGGCAGTGACAGCGAGTCGAAGACTGTGACTCTGAAACTCCTCCAGAAAAAAGTTGGTTTGACAAAACTTGTGAACTTAACACTTTTTATTTAGCATGAATCAGGTAAATTCCTTACAATATTAATGTTTTCTGGATTGAATTTTGTATTTAATTTTAATAGTTTATTGTTATTAAACTGCTGAATATGGATGTTTTTATTATGGTGGGTTTTTGGTATTAAAATTCAAGCTCTTTAAGTGACCCCCCCACCAAGCTGAATCATTAGCAAGGCTTTTTATTTAATGTAGTCGCCTTCAGAGTTATTGGTGAAATGATGCTTTAATTTATCTCCTACAGACATGAAATGGACATTTGAAGTATTACTAACTGTCCTGTAAACATGTTTCCTCACGATGCCATAAATAAATGTAAATATAGTGGGTATGCCGTGCACATGTGGCTCAAGCTAGTCGCTCAACGTCAAGAGAAAGGAATGAAAAATCAGGTAGCATAGCCCTGACAAGTGTGAATATGTCTGTTGCCCTTTCACTCAAAGTCTGTCAGCAGACTGACCAAGCTGACAAACCAGAGCTGATCTCCGGCTGCAGACTGTAACCCCACAAACACGCTCTGAGACAGACAGCTCAGCCTCAGCACTCCTCAGCAGACATATTTAACCCTGTCTGAGTCGGAGACATGTGCAGCTTTATCAGAGGAAACATTAACACAGATTCATCACCTGCACCTACAGAACGTTGAACTGTATGGGGACACTTCAGTCCGTCCTTGCTGACGTATGTTTGAGGAGATTTTTCTGCCCCTCGTCCTCTCTCTCCTTTTCCTTCTGGCCTTCCCAGGCTCACAGTTGAAACACTGTGCTGTGGTGCAAAGGCGCTCCATTTACCAGTAATTACCAGCCATCCATCACTCCTTAGATTGCCCGGGGTCAAGCCCTCCTGTGCCCCGTGTGCCCCTTCGCTTCACCCTGTTCCTTCACCCCCTTTGCAGACATGTGGTCACTGCGGCAATTATGTTGAGTGCACCCTGAGCTTCACACTTGGAGTTGGTGGGTAAGGGCTGTGTGCGAACACTGCTGCTGTTGTGATGCCTGCCGCCTGCTTCTTGCTGTCCCCTGAGTGGCCCAGCCTGCCGGCACATCACCCCACAATGCCACATTCACCCGTGCCTTAACCCTGCCCTGTTTACAGGAAAGGACTGGCAGGCCGTGTTTAAATTGAATGCATTTAGTTTGTCTACCAACACAAGGCCGGGGTCAGCCGGCCACCTGACTCCTGTGTCAGCCGGGACTGACTTATGGCTCAGGATGTCACTGCTATAACAAGAGGTCAGCTGTGGCACTCTGTGTACAAGAGGAGGGTCACATCCTCTCCTCTTCACAATATGTTCCCTCCGACAGTCTCTACTCATGAATAGAAATTTATGAAGCAGCAGCGAGTGAACCATCCATCCATCCAGTGTTCACTGTCACGTTGTGCAGCATTCACACAAGCAAAACTATTTCCATTCAGTGTTGACGAGTTGACCTTTTAAAGTCCAGGCCTCCTTTGTTTCTGCCTTATTAACTTCAGTTTCTCAACCAACCAGAGTTTATATATTTACACACACATCACAAACTCCAGATTCATTTTTTATTAATATATTTAATTGTTGCTGTTAAAGTGTTATTACAGATCTACGGTTTTAAATTTGATCTTGAACAGATTATGCCTTTGATGTAAATATGACATTTTGCTGTGAATAATAATTAAAAAATGTTGTACTGCTGCATATCTCCAGATTCTGAAAAGTGCTGCATGAGTCTTTGAATATAATGCAATGCTCAGTATTTTCTGATTCATATTTTAGATAAAAGATCTTCTTCTGTTTTGCACATGCTCATATAACTAAAATCTTGTGTTAGAAACATTTGGTTCCTCTCTGTCCCTGAAACATCAGCGTGGTTTCACCGTCCAGTGTCCCTCTGAGTGCTGGGAGTCTCCCTCCTTTTCTTTAATAATGATTGCACCTTTAATGGTTCTCTCCGAGTGCAGCAGACGGGGCTGGAGGTGCAGAATCAACCAGACCAGACCAGTCGCAGCCATTGTTTCTACAAATGAGCTTTTCACACCTGCCCATGTTTCATTAGAGACTTGTCTGCTTCAGTGGCTCAGTCTGCAGAGTGGAGACAGGGAAGAAGCTGTGAACGTCTTCTGTGGGCGTGTGGCATGTGTGAAGGTGTGTGTGTGAAGGTGTGTGTGTGGAGGGAGTGTTCACATGTAAATCTGTTGCAGATGCAGGTTTTTTTTTTTAATTGAGAAAACAATTTGGTGGATTTGTCTAAAACCTGTGTGTACAGTAGCTGTGTCAGTTCTGGACTGTGTACATTATTTAATGTTGTTCCTGCCTCATGAATGATACAATAACTAGCGATGGCGCCCACAGACAGTCTTTGTTGTGTGCTTAGCTGCTAACATGTATGGTTAATATCTGCTCTGCTCGTCTGCTTTGTCTCCACAGGTCTGGTCTGTATGAAGTCCAGCACCTCAGTGGTGGAGCTCGTCATGCTGCTTTGTTCTCAGGTGAGCTTTTTTCTTCCTCCTCCTCTTCCTCCTCCTCTTTGTCTTTTTCTCTATGTGCCATTCTCTTTCTGTTTCATGTCTTCACCTCCCTCTCTCTGCTGTGCCTCCCCTGAAACAGATTTTCTGCCAAAGAAGCAGAGGAGATGTGTAAGGACCGGGTTTCAGCTCTGGTTGAATATAAATTGACACATTGTACTGGCAAATTGGACACGGGCAGCGAGATTGTCCATTTCACCCACTGCTCACGCTAAAGGATGGATTTTAAATCCTCACACACACATTAGAAATACTCCTTTTCCAGTGCAGTAACAGTTACGATATAAATGTTCAGATTTACACTTAATTATTGTTTAATTTGTTTCGCTCCTGTTTTATTTGACAGAATAAATCATTGATTATATCCCAGAGCTTTTCAAAACAAATCTTCCTTTTCCAAATCATCCACACAGATGATACAGACAGTGCAGTGTGTCACCCCAGCTTTAATCCCAAACTCCTGAGAGTGAGCCCCACCTCATGCAGCCCTGCCGGTGACTGATCACCTCCACGCTGACCCTCTGAATCTCTTGTTAAGCCCATGTTTTAGAGAAGGTCAGAGCCCTGATGTAGCAGTTAGAACAGGAGATATTTAACATACCTTCTGTCAGCCCATCAGTCTTGTGTCGGGAGCCCATAAGGAAGCCATTACTTGGTGCCTCTTTGTGGATCCAGACTGCAGGACCAGAGCCTGGAGGAGGTGGACTGCCGCTCTGTGTGCTCCTTGGTATCCGCAGTCCAAAGCGCTCTTCAGCAGGGAGCTCGGCTTATGTTATATGGAGGCCATTATTCAGGGGCTTTCCTGCTGAAAAAATGTACATGCACGCTGCAGCCGGCGCTGAGTTATTGTTGCTCTTTTGATGCTTTTTGATGGGCTGCTTTTTGTGTCTGTGGAGTGTCTGTGGGAAGTTGCGTTTTCCAGCTCCAGGATTTATTGCAGATGAGAGCGTCAGCATGCTGTTAAGGGTCTGAGTCCATCCCCCTGTACACAGATAGCATTACTGCGGCTCCAGAGGCTCCTGCCATTAGGGGCTCAGGGGATGAAACCCAGGCTGAGATATCGATCAGACAGCGAGGCCTTGAAACTGGACTATAGAGCCTGATGTCCTCCTGCAATCTTTCAAACAGAGATGAGCCATTGCTTTGCATCCTAACGCTGCACCATCCATAATAAATCTAGTTATGCTTTCAGCTAACATGATTTAAAACTCATCAGGTAGTGATTGATCACATTTACCACTTCCTCCTCCATCACTTCCTTCAGGGCACAAAGCTCACACATGCAGAGCTGTGTTATCACGATAATTGCATTGAAATATATTGTTAATTAATGCCTCTGGTAGCATCTCAGGTGATTATTTTTTTCAATGCACAGCAACTTTTCCCAGATGCAGGATGCGCTTTGGCTGACATCACTATAAAATGCCAACTTTGACATGTCCCTCACATATTTCAACATTAATGTTTAGAGACAGCGAGGAGGGCACTTAGCTGACCTTTAGTCCCTCTCTGTTTTGTGACCTGTCAGCTTTATGAATAAATTAGTGCTAATGATCTGCCTTTTCTTATTTATGCATACTAATCACAGCAATCATGGCGTCTCTGGCCACGGCTGCAGACACTGTGTGTCTCTCCTCAGCTGAATGAAAAGGTCAAGCAGCTCTGGTTCTTGTAACAGCTTAAGCGTACAGGGGGGATCTCGAGTGGAGCCACAGAGGTTTAGTGATGGAAGGCCTCCAGATGTGCAGAGTACAACCCGGCAAAGCAGAGCAGATAAAAGCAAAGGCTCCGGCGCACTGACAGCTTGGATTGAAACACCACAAATACTTAGTGCCCTGCTGAATTTCACAAAGATGAAAGTGGGTGGAGAGATTCTTCTCAAGGCCAGCGAGCTGTTTGCTGCGACGGGAGCTGTGGGATTTTGCTTGGTGGGTTTTTCAAAGATCGAATGAAGAGTGGCACAGTTGCCCCAAGTGAGCCTGCAGCGTTATCAGTGGCTGTCAAACATTTCCCGCTATCGCATGTGTGTCAAAAAACTCACCTGCCTTTTAGCCACTTTTGGTAAATTTGGCTTCACGTCTGTTCCAGTCTTTGGCTCCTTTGTTTCCAGCATCAGCAGGAAAATGAACTGTGAGCAGCTGGAAATTAAACAAACAAACAGTGAATGTTGGATTTACATTTGCTGGAAATGTGAGGAGCTTACAAATTAGTCATAAGAACAAAAAAGGGCTTTATGTTAAGTTCATGGTGTTTACTCTTCTGCCCCCAAAAGGACAAAATCTGCATTAGTGCAGCTTTAATATGCAGCTTTAATCTCTGAGATACTAAACAAACTTCCAACAGCCAGAGGTGCTGCACTCTGGTCATGGTCTGCATTTACATCAAGGATCACATCTCTTTTTAAGGAGGTGCACGTCAGGCCTAATTCCCTTCAAATGGGCAGCAGAGGCATTTTTTAATCTCTGCAATCAAAGGCAGCCTCCTCTGGGAGTTCTGCTCTCCAGCAAAGAAAGAGAAGGAAAAGCGAGCGTCTGAAGTGCAATCTCAGCTGTCAACAAGCATACCTCAGACAAGATAGCAAATTTGACTGGTTCATGCTGTACCTCCACTGACCTGCTGCCACTTCCCTGGCAGAGCCCCAGTGTCACATCTGCCTTGATTTCCGTATTTATTTTTGTCACGTGAGCGTTGGTTGGAGCGGAGCCTCAGAAGACTGGCTGTACATGATCCCTGTCCAAATCAACAACAGCCTCCTCTTCCAGGCAGATCCTGTAGCAGAGGAGAGAGGTCACGGGGAACATTTGGAGACCAGATGCTCAGCAGTTTGTCAGCACCATCTCCCCGACTTAACGCATCGTGGGGTCAGGCTGTGTACTCCTGTGTGAACCAGTATGTGTCAGTCACGACAACTGTGTACAAAAACATGTGCCCATACATAATGATGTCAATGTCAGTTATTCTGGTTCTACAACAAATGCTGCGTCCACACACTGATGGGAAATAAGCTGCGTCGACCACTGTTTGAAATGCAGACTGTATATCGGAGAAATGACACTTCTAGTCATTAATGGTTTTATAAAGCATGTTTAAAACTTCCCTGTGTGTGGACAGACCTGCTGCACACACATTAGTGGCCTGAGGATTAAAAACCTTTCGCTTTCCTTTTTCTCTGTTTTCCCTTTTCCTCTGAACTGTGGCCTGCTCTGTTTTCCCTTGGTTTGCACCTCGGTGAGGTTACAGGAGAGTTTCCCACAGTGAAAGGCGCGCTCTCAAACTGCTTTTTAATCATTTCCAGAGCATGTTGTGAGACAGCAAGTGCTGGCACTCTGGCCCGGGGCTCGGATCCCTTCCAGGCGCACACTGCAGGGCTCAGTGAGCCTGCTCAGTAATCTGTCACTGTAAGGGACAGAGGAAATGGCTGTATTTAAGCGAGAGGATACAGTTTCATCCCACAATTACATCTCTCCTGTGTTTACAGATCTTTTCACAGAGGAAGAAAGGATGGTCTCACATGTGGTGCAGGATTTCAGCTTTTTATAGCTCTCTCTTTTTTCTCAAAGGATACATCAACTAAATGCTTTCTTTGCTTGAATTACAAGCTATGTAATGTAATCTAAATTACAGTTGAAATATGCAATTTGCTGGTGAAAAGTGATTCTGGTCATGCATTTCTTGAAGATCTTGTTGCGTTTTGGATCAAAATAGTATTTTGATACTTGTGCTCTGTTTTGGTGTCTGCGAAGCTTTGACAGATGACATTACAGCAGTTTTCTGTTTGGGGGGTTAAAGCTGATCATACTGACATAATTATATATAAAAAATAAATGTAATCTTTCTTGTTAGAATGAAATCACAAGGCTTGTAAAATAACACACTACACACCTCTTTGTTTCAGGAGTGGCAGAACTCCATCCAGAAGAATGCTGGCCTGGCCTTCATCGAGCTCATTAATGAAGGAAGGTAACACATCCATTCACTGTCACACACATGGTTCAATTACACTGGTTCATTCATCCCTCAGCATTTTATTGTTTCCTAGCAGCAATAAAGAGACTGTTGGACTTAGTGGCATGATGTAGATTAGCTCTAAACCTCTTGTCCTGTCTTGACTACTCTGCTGGGGGGTGAAGGTAAATAAGACTGTTGTAACTAGAATACTAACAGCAGCATGCAGCCTGTGTTACTGTTCCTCCATGTGCCTCCCTCCCTCTTCCTCTCTGGGTGTGGCCAGACTCAGAGTTTTCTGTCGAGCAGATCAGGGGCAGCTCAGCCTCCTTGCCCATCTGCTGACCCATCTGGCCTCGCCTCCTCTCTGCCCAGGCTTTTGCTCCAGCCCAGCCGGGCTCCTCCGTGTCCCCCGCTGGCCCTGGAACAAAGAGCTTCAGTCAGTGCAGGGCCACACGGCGCTGTCCAGGGTGCTGCTGACAGACGCATCATTTTCCAGTCAAGTCTCCTGTACACCTACTCTGCTTAACTAGGCAGATCTGGAGTCTGGTAAATCTGTTTGCTTTACAAGGCGTGGCTGACACAGGCCTTGTATCTGCTGCGTGTGCAACAACACAAGCAGCAAGTAGTTTCATAATGCAGCTGTTTGAAGACCAGATCACTGCTGAACACACTAAACATGCTCTGAGAGGGAGGATGAGTTGTTCAGGTTTATTCCAGGATCAGATCAGACCGACTGTCCACAGACACTCAGAGAGATGTATTAGCTTATTGTTAGCATGTATTACCAGATAGAAGAAAACACCCACCATCTAGTAAGAAGTGTAACCATGGTGATAGTTTTAAAGTTAATGTGTTTTATTAAATATCTGTCACTCCTTAGAAACACTGCTCTCAGACGCTGCTGTAGAGATGAGAGAGGCTCACTCCAGCTGATTATTAGGAGTCTGACAACAAATACACAAACAACACAACCCATAAAATAATAATAATAATGATAAACTTTATTTATAGAGCACTTTTCAAATCAAACATTACAAAGTGCTTTACATTAATAAAACCCATGGAGGCAGGATGTGTATATGTGAACAAAGCCTTTTAACTCCAAAGATATTTAAAGTTAATTATGACAGGACTCACTGTACCATTAGATATGTTAATGCAGTGATTATCAGATTATCAGGTAATTTTTTGTGCTTTTTGTGGAAGCTCAGGTTTTATTAGTG
>OOFC01023451.1:2554-16946 GCA_900323345.1 Pseudochromis fuscus | reverse complement strand
CTGATTGATTATAGTTTTCTTTGCATGGCACATTAACACAATCATATGTTAGAGAACGTCTTTTTTCCATCTCCAAATATCACTTGTCAACTTGCTTTCTCATCTATTCTGGGTTTGGAAACAAAGCCCGGTGTTGTCAGCCGTTGTCTTTGAACAGTGAACTTGTGTCTATTAATGAGTGCTTGTCAACAGTTAAAGAGGCAGGAGCAGCTGATGAACGCAGCCTCGGGATTACTGCCTCTCTTTGGGACAGGAGGGAAAATTACAATCTGTATCAAGCACTGGAGAGGAACAAGGACGACTTTAATTAAAACAAAGCTAACCTAATGGTGTGTAAAATGGCATGTAATCTACACACAGTATCCTGGGTGTTTTCACTTATTAAAGACACTGGGATTTAAATATGAATGTGGGCGGAGGCCACGGAGCCTCCGGAGGCAGCCATGTGAGAAGTGGTGCACGGCCTGACTTGTCAACAACACAGGCAGTGGGTTGATGTCCTGGTCAGTGGGAAGGGATGCTCAGTCAATCAGGAGTATGCCAGACAGGCTCCAGTGCTCTAATGACACTCTATTCCCTCCTTAATGCTACAGAGGGATCCGACGCTGACCTGCAGCCTTGCAGCGTAACACAGACAAATGATGCTGTTTACTAGTCTGCTCTTTCAACAAGCACAGTGTTACACCATCCTGACAACCTCCCTTAACCCTTCATCTGCCGCATTTCTCTGCAAAGGTTGCTCTGCCACGCCATGAAGGACCACATAGTGCGGGTCGCCAACGAGGCCGAGTTCATCCTCAACAGACAGCGAGCGGAGGACGTCCACAAACATGCAGAGTTTGAGGTATGAAGCACACCAGGCGACGCTGGAGCACTTCTCTAAATCCACTGTTTCTCCAAATGTAGATTTTACCATCTGCTGTGAAAATAGAATTTGTCAATCTTCTAATGAGCTCTAAACAAATCCTATTACTGTAAAACAGCCATTCAACTTTATATGCTCAGTAATCGTGTCCCTCTGTGTCCTCGTGAGGATTAACTCCCCGACTCTTACAATTCTCATAAAGGAATTTAATTACTGGTAGTAAAGGGACATCCCAGCCATGTTAATTTAGGATTTTCATATGAGCTTTTCCAACCTCTTGAGTCTGTATTTAGCCCACCCCTGTCAAACCAGTCCAATTTCAGACATGAAAGGGAAACTGGGGTTTAATCGTACTCGTAATGAATATTAAGCTTTTATTTCCTAATTGTGTAAAAATAAAAGAAAACCAAAGTCTTTTATTTTCAGTTTTCACTTAGTTTATAACATATTAAGACATGTTACTGTATTAAACTAGTTGAATTGGTTGATATCAAACATCAGAATGTGTGTTTACTATCATAAACCTTCACACACTTGTGACACCTCTGTTAACAGCGCGCACATGTGAGACGTGATGAGTTTCTTATCTGGGGAGAGCAGCCATCCTCAAACAGCTGCTTGATATACAGTTGTTGAGGATCCTTGACCCGCTAGATAAACTGGAAGAGACGGCGAGATATGCACTGTCAGGAGAAGGGGGAAGTGTACCTGGCCCCATCCGTTCTGTCTGCCAACTCCAGACAGTCTACACTTTTCATCGGGCTCTGACGTTACTTTATTACCCACTCTTCAAGATTGAAGATTCAGGACGCAGATAAGGCATTTTTACAATTAAGTTGGTGTCGGCGAGGAGCGTCATATGCTTTGAAGTGATAAATAATGTTTGATATTTGTCACGGCGTCACGTGGTAATGCGAGGTGACAAGCAGAGATTGAGTTATCCGCTTTATGAGAAATACGTTGAAGTATAATATCTGACAGAATTCAAATTTGAAGCAGGAAATTCAATTAACTCCCAGCTTCTGTTAGCAAATTAGATTGTGAATATTAGCAAGAGTTCCCTCAGGGTGGCCCAGTGAGACAATCTCGTTAAAGCAGCAAAGATACAGTTGCGTGTGCTCCTCTGGTTTACTTGAAGCCACCTGAACACGTGGGCTTCACTAAATCACTGTAGATATACCTCAGTGTTTAATTAGACATAATTTTAGATTTTTTAACATTAATACCGTATTTTCCGCACTATAAGGCGCATCGGATTATACGGCGCATAGAATATAACTACTGTAGTGGCTGGGGTTGCGTTATCCATCCATTTAGATGAAGCTGCGCTAACGGGAATGTCAACAAAACAGTCTGATACGTCAGTCAAACTTTATTAATAGAAAACAAACCAACGTTCTGACAACTCCGTTCACTCCCAAAACAAGCTAGTGCATTCACAATACGGTACCTTGTCGGCCACCGTAGGTAAGAGCTACCGGTACCGGTACGGTGGCCGACAAGTTGCTCTTTTTGTACCTCGTTTAGACTTTGTTCAAGTTTGTGAATTTGCATCGTTTTTGTATATGAAGCTGTTTTCTCGAACTGAGACGCGTTTTGCCGTTGAAGTGCGTTTGTCCCATGTCGGCCACCGTACTTACCGGTAGTTGCGCCGTTTTCGTTGAAAACGAATGTATTTCCACCTCCATTTGTCACAGTTCAAAGTTTCATGAACAGCTGTTTGATTTTTTTCACCGGAGCTACCGGTAGCTCCGGTCACAATACGGTACCTTGTCGGCCACCGTAGGTAAGAGCGGTAGCCGGTACCGGTACACTAGCATGGTTTGGGAGCTCTTACCTGCGGTGGCCGACAAGTTGCTCTTTTTGTACCTAATTTAGACTTTGTTTAAGTTTGTGAATTTGCATCGTTTTTGTATATGAAGCTGTTTTCTCGAACTGAGACGCGTTTTGCCGTTGAAGTGCGTTTGGCCCATGTCGGCCACCGTACTTACCGGTATTTTCGCCGCTTCCGTTGAAAATAATGTATTTCCAACTCCATTTGTCACAGTTCAAAGCTTCATGAACAGCTGTTTGATTTTTTTCTCCGAGGTAACGTCAGTGACGTAGTGTTATCTTTTACCATTAGCAAGGTACAACAGGTAGTGCAACTTTTTAACACGTAGTTAGTGCATCACAAACGTGGAGGGAACTTTTGCCTGATTCAGAAAACACGTAAAAGAAACAGTCTGATACCGCTACGGTAAATCAAGTATACGCAATCACATAGTGTATTCACAGTATACGCCCCCTGACTACGGTAGCCTTAATTAGCCAAAATTGATCCATATATAAGGGGCACTGTCGGTTTTTGAGGAAATTAAAGGCTTTTAGGTGCGCCTTATAGTGCGGAAAATACGGTATTTTATTTATTAGCTTCATAGTACCCTTCCTTTACTAGAGGGCACCTAACATGTCCTGATATGAAGCTAATGGTGCTTTGTAAAGCTTTACACCCTCTCTTCTTTGTGGATCTATGAGGATTTTTCTCTTCTCCTCTAATAGCAGCATCCACGGCTACGTAGCAGGGAGCCTCATCTGTCCACAGTTAGCGAATGGACTGCCTCGCCATGATTTAGTACACTCCTCCAAGGGAGCAGAAATATATCTCTCAGCTGTCCACTAATATCTTTATGCACTCAAGTGTGTTGAATGAAGCCATAACATTCTTCAGGGTGACAAATGCTCCATTAGAGGGTATATATTATTCTGACTTTATTCAAGTAAAACATTCTCAAATGCTATTAGTACGATGTCAGGCGTCGCTGTCAGAGGTGGATACTGTACCTAAAGCCATAAATATACAATGAGGTTCACTCTGATTTCCTTTGTGTTTTTCCCTCTTTGTTAAATTAGTCCAACTGTGCCCAGTACGCCGCTGACAGAAAAGAAGAGGAGAAGATGTGCGACCACCTGATCAGTGCGGCCAAACACCGAGACCATGTGACGGCCAACCAGTTAAAGCAGAAAATCGTCAACATCCTCACCAACAAGCACGGCGCCTGGGGGACCATCACCCAGAGGTGAGCCCTTACACTTGAACCAGTTCAGCGTGGGCCATGTTAACTACCACGGCTTCTCAGTGTTTGTCCGCCCTACAGGACCAAAGTTACCTTTTCACCATCCTCTGCAGTCACGGGACGGGAAGTTAATGTCATTTTCCCAGGATCCGATAGGGTCAGCAATCAGGTCAGCCAACGCAATTACAGTGCGGAGCAGCTTAATCCCCTGGGGACAGCTGATTGGCCGATCGTCCAACATACTGTGGTGGGAGAAGGGGGTTGGGGTGTTTCTGCAGCGTTGTCCAGGCGTTCATTGACCCTCTCAGTAACACAGCCCAGCACCTGGTGGTGGTTGCAGCCTTCCCCATGGGCCCTGTTAAAATAACCACTCTGCTGCCCACCTCTCACTTGCATCCACATGGTCCCACACAGACGGGATCAAGAGCTGGTTATATCAGACAAACAGAGGTGTTACAACATACTGTTTATATTATCAGCTGGGGGAGAGCTGGGAGTTGGACCATTTATCCTTTGTTACACATGAACCCACATGCATGTAGTTGTTGTAATGGTGAAACTGGGAAGCTTGAGTTGTAATGGTTTTTATTTTGAGACCACCGGGAGTCCAGATTCAGGTCAGCACAGAACTGTACAGTAAAGATATCGATCCAAACATTAGTGAGACTGGGAACTTGTGCCAAGACCGTCTGCAACTCTGCTGATTTGCCAACAGTTGGCGTCTTGGCTGAAACAGTAGCTTTGGTTTTGTCATTAAATTTAAAATTGCAAAGCAGATGTTCAACAATGTTTGCTGAAATTGGGTTTGTTTCATATCTTAAACCCTGTTGCTAAGGAAAAATCTGGAGCTGCTCTGGTAATTATTACTGTTTATGGCTTCGTGTGACATTTGAAGAATTTCCACCCGAACCAGCAGATGTCATGAGCAGCTACATTTCAGTCTCTTTGTGTTCATTCATGGAACATTGTGCACAGTTGCTACAATATCAAACACATTCGTACTGGAATTATTCACTCTCGTGACATTTCAACGTGTTTTTTGAAAGACAAATGTGTTGTAATTGGCTTCAGAACCAAAACTGAACCTGTACAACATTTGCCTTTCATATTTTGAGAGCGCTGTGGCATCGAAGTACAAATTTTTCCCTAAAACTGACTGAACCTCAGCAACCCCTGGAAATCTATTGGATTGGATTCTGGGCTCTTGTTCAAATATTTATGGAGCCCCTCTCACAGGCAGAGCATTTGCATTGAAACAAAAGGTTATTGAGCGTGGGCGCATTGTAAATGATACCGCAAAACTTCCAACAAATTCAAATTTAATGGTAACCTGCTGGTGAAGAAAAATGATGCAATATGCTCACAAGCTCAGGGCAGTGTTGCAGTTCAGCAGCTTAGTCTTATTCAATGCTACATTAACTTTCCCATTTATGCTGCTCTTGTAAAATATAAAGCCCTCAAGCATTTGGAGGTGGCTGTCTGTTATGTGTGTGTGTGTGTGAGAGGGGGGAGAGGGTTTAGTTGTTAATGTTTGTTTTCACCCCCATGCACAGAAATGGTTTTGCCTTTAACGGCTAAGTTCTGCCTGGAGGATATTTATCATTAGTGCAGAATGTATTATACATAAAATTATTCTCAGGGAGGCAGCAGACACAAGCTGCTGTGACTGTCAGATGTCTCACCATTAGATTCAGTGTTTTTTATCCCTTGTTGTGTTAGGAAATAGTGTTGCAGTGCAGACACCGACTGTCGGCGACACTGAGATCCTCTCTCAGGCTTGAAAACCGCTGCTCATGTGATGTGACTGAGGAATAAGCAGATCAGAGCCTATGGGTGCCTGTTAGATCAGACTATATGCTTGCTTGATGATGAATGTCCCCCTGTATAGAGTCGGCATAGAAAAATCAATAGTCCTCAAATTGAAACAGTATAGGGTTGTATTGATCCGCCGCGCTAAATCAAAATGAGGAGGCTTTGATACATCTCTGCGAGACAGCTCTCTGCTCAGTAATGACACACTATCAATTTTAGCTTTACGCTGATAAATCAAGTTGAAAATTGGATGTCAGAGTTTTTTCCAGGGGGAGAGTGATTTTCTGTGCCCTCTGCTCCCCTCTGCTGTTGACCCCTGAACCCTGCCAGTGGATTATAAAGTTCAGGCTCGTCTGAAGTGAAAGTAGATGTCAAGGCGAGGCTGATGAATCCATTGAAGACTAACGTTCACTGCGTTGGGACCACCTCGCTGTGACACTGCTATAAATCCTCTCTCATTCTGCAGCTCCAGTAAATTCAACAGCAACTTTATTTCACACAATAAAAAAACCTGTATATCATCAAACACTGACTTAAATGTATTGATTGAGGATTATTGAAACGTGGAGGTGTCCTGTTAATGTTTATGCATTATAGAAAGTCTTTACATCTCATGCAGACACTTCATCTTCAGTTATGTTTCCTTGTCCTCCCCTGCAGGATGGTTGAAGTATTCATAACCTTTAACTGTTCTGACACAAAACAAACGTTAAAGATGCCGAAGCACACGAGCCTCTTTGTTCCCGTGCGAGCGTCCGACTCCAGCAGCATCTGACAGCTGACGGAGGAGCCTCCTCTGGCCTCCACCGCAGACCTTAACCTTACCTGACTAGTCTATTGATTGTCAACATTTCTTCTGTATAATTACTTTTTTGTAGCAGAGGAGAGAAAGGAAAATGGCGGCGCATATTGATCTGTGGCAGAGCAGTGAAACAGCCGTTTCCCTTGACTAACAGTGAGTTTCATCTCTTGCACGTGATGAATGGTAACAATCTGCCCGTGGATAATAACTTTGTGATGGAATGAACCTCTTTACTCACAGTGTGCCCGCAGTATTTGGCTGAGAGGGTTATCAATTCTAATACAAGTCCACTACCACCGGGGGGAGGGGGCACCTTTATGGGGCTTTACTGCCTCAGAGGGCCGAGGGCTGATGACCCCTCTGGGGCAAAAAAAAAAAAAAAAAACAGGTCAAGGTCTGTGGTTCAGTCTGACAATATAAACAACATTTAGCCTGACAACACACTGGATATAATTCAACGTTCCAGTGACATCCAGAGCGACGCTGTGTGTGTTATTCATCAGATAAAGATTCACTTTCATGTAAAAATAGCAAAATTAAATTTTAAAAATCCTTGTAAAATAATTGCACCACTGTTTTTACTGTGCAGACGTTTATATTCTGACCAAAGCTGCTTGTGTCTGAATCAGCTCTTTGTATTTTTCTGTCCACTACAGAGAAAGTTCAAATCCAGCTTCATGTAAAACCTGCAAATTTTATTTTTAATTTCTTGATTAATTGGATCTTCTTGAAGCCGTGATGCTCCTTTGTTTGATTTCCTCTCTACTTGCTCTTGACCTACACCAGCCTGTATTCCTTAGAGGCGCTCTTAACCTTGTACGCTGTGCTAATTATCTCTGGAAAGAGGCCCATTCACACAATCATTAATTTCATTGGGTGTTGAAAATGAGCTGGGCATCGCCTGACGGTGCCAGTGAAAGATGGACTCCACCGAGGCGGCGGTCCGGGGGAGTTCAGCGGCGGTACAGTGCGGCTCCTCATCCTCCGTCTGACCGAGTGTGTCTGTCTTCATTACACCAAATGACCTGGAGTTAATCTTGTTGCCGCTGTGTTGTTTTCCTTTCGTCTTTGTCCAGCAGCCATTCCTCAGCGTGTCTCTTCTCTATCTCTTAATCTACAAAAGAAAAATCCGATCCAGTAACCAGAAGCATTTGGATGTGGGCTCGGTAACCCTCCATCTGCAGCGTCGTGATGATAAGAAACGGTGAAGTTAAATAGATGAAAGTCTTCGGTACCATTTGTAGCCCTGTGTGATAATCTAATCATGATGTTGGCCGTCCAATCAGTTAACGCTCGGCTTTCACCAGACACATGATCAAACTTGATGTGTTTTTATTGAGGAAATTACTGTGTATTTTTTTCCAGCTTTATAGGTTACTTTGAAAACTCATCACCATATGGTTGCCAGTCACCACTTTTGATGCACTGTCCTTTTTTTGTTTTTTCATGTGAAGAACAATGCGGCGAGGAAGAATGTCCTGGTTGACAGAAAATGTTTTCACATTTCTTCACTTTGGTTTTTCAGTGTGTGCTGGCAGCCCCATGCTTTTCCTGACGTGTGATATCCCCGTCACTGCACAGCCGCATATTTGGTTGTCACTTTAATGGCACCAAAGAAGTGGTTCAACGAGTTATTGTTACTTAGTCGAATGAGAAGTTTTCCTGAAGTCAAAATGGCGCCAGAAATATCTGTTGGTGCAGGTAGGTCGTCAGGGAGATTTTAGTTTGAATTTGAGATGGATTGATATTTGCAACTGTAACAAATTCCTCATGGGGTCAACAGCCTGTTGGGACAGCTGCAAATAAAAGAAAAGGCCACTTGTCCTCAGGATTGGGCTAAAATCTGTGTGTGTTCGACGAGCCTGTGTGTGTGTGTGTGTGTGTGTGTGTGTGACAGAAACCAGTCACTGCTCCTTTGAATAGAATTGTCGCTGATTACTGGTATTTATTATAATTACCCCTTACTCATGTCACCAATGGAAGCTTTTAAAAGGAGTATAATGGTGTTTTATTGAATCAGCATGTCCCTGTCCTTCCTCCTGACCGCCTCGCACAAATCCCCTCTGAGCACAAATAGAATAAAAAGGAAATCTTGCACCATGAGAGAGTCGTCTGTCTGCAGTCCAGCTCTGTTTTCTGCTTGAAGTGGCTCCAAAAACATGAAGTTAATCATTGCTTTCGACAATAGATTGCTGTGGTTGCATTTGTTTTAATAGTTTTATCTTAATTTCATGGATTAGTTTTTATTTTCACAGATGAAGTTGCAGGGTAGTGCAACAACAATATCGATAATCAGACAGAAACGAAGCAGCAGCAGTGAGAATACATCAGCCTCTAATCCTCAGCTGTGAAAACTCTCTTTTCTAAAATGATGCTGCAGCTTTGTGTGATCAATCTTTTATCCTCCCACCACAACTTCTTTTGAATTATGTCCGTCAGACAAACTAAACCCATTCAGGTGCTGGACGTGGCACCTCAGCCCTGCTCCTGGACCAGAGCTGCTTCAAATACCTATCTGAAGGAGAGGAGAATAGACGATCGTCCTCTTCCACATTTATCCTGCTGCACTTAGCAAGTCTGAAAGCCACCATAAATAATGCTGCTCCTGTTTCCTGTAGGTTATCAGTGCTGGAAAATTAGCTTTTAAAATGCGGTTTGAAATCCATTTGGGTGATTGATGGGTGATGGGGCTAATAAATTTTGCCAGTTTCTCGAGGGCCGGCTCACAGCAATTCTTTATGGTTGTCATGAGGCCAGACACATTTGATGTGTAGAATTAGCAGGTCTCAAGCCAACCCCACTTAATAACGACTATTTGATGGACAATTTGTTACACAGACAACACCAGCAACTCTCTGTTAATAACTCTGGAGCAGGAGTTGTGGTTTTTATTCACAATATTAAAAACGGATTATTTGAAAAATGAAGGGATCAGATTGTGAGTTTTTACAATAAACTAAATGATAGAAATGTGTGCATGTGCCAAATCCAAATTTACTGCGAGTTCCAAGAATAACACTCGTCTTGACAAAACATCTTGTTTAGTCCACATTTCCCACAATGTTTCTCAGTTTTGGTGCCATCTTGGAAATCCCTGCTGGAGACCTGCAGCTGAAGCTCTCCATCAGGAGTTCTCCTGGCCCACCTTCACAGAGGAGGTTCCTCCACTGCACCACTTTGGCACAGTCCAGATCCGGTGCAGCTCTGACCACATAGTCTAGAATATCACACTGCTCAAACTGAAACCATCTGCACAGGACACAACAAGGGGAGAGACGTCAAAATGTTGGCATCCCACTCATTAATCAGTCATTGTAACTGGAGGGTTTAGGTTGTTGTACAGTAATTGATTACTGTTGAAGACAAATGAAGCTGCTTTGGCTTAAACTGAAGTTGTAGTGAAATGATCAACCTGAAGCAGACCATATGAAACGATGCAAAGGAGTCTTCAAAGTGGCGGATTTATCCCCCGCCGGCATCTGCTGCTGCCTGTACTGAGAATTAGGCGACATAATCTGCAGCGGTAATCGCCCAGTTGCCTACTGTGGATTTACATTTTTCATACTGTGTAATCTTGCATTTACAATATCATTTACGTGGGTGTCTTCTTTCCTCCCACTGACATCTCTCTTTTCCTCGGCTAAGCTTTGAGGGAGATTGACAGGGGACAAGCTCAAGGCGTTCAGTCTCGCTTTGCATACAGCAGCTCATGATAGTGTGTGCATGCAACACACACACACACAAACACACAATTTTGATTGATACTTAACTGAAACTGAGCTCTTGTTGCTGTCAGAGCTCCACTAAGTCTCCTGAGCCTCTTGATTTCTGACATTGGTTGATATTATATTCATGGAGCAGGGCGGCAGTGTTTTGTGATGTGAGCCCCTGTAACACTTTAATCTGTTTAGACTGCTTCAGCTGTGTGGCAGGGAAGGGGCAGAACCTATACAATAAAATAGACGGCTGCCTGCCAAGGTCTCAGTGGATCCAGAAAAAACCTCTCCTCTGGTCTGAACACACTGCACCGTCCAGGGTTTTATTTTCAGCTTCAGTTTCCTGTGTTTTGCTCTTTTTTTATTATCATGCAGCATTTTAGAAAATAACATATACAGATGTCGACTCTATTTATTGCAGGATGTTCATGTTTGTGTAATAAGCAGTGATAAAACTGTCTATATGAGGTGAGTTGTGTGGCTGTACTTTCTGAGGATGATACTTTGTTTCTTCACATTTGGCTGAAAATGAAGTGGAGGCTGATGCAGGCTGATGTAATTACAGTATGCCCTACTGTCAACTACACACTAATTACTTGAATCATCACCATTTTTTATGTGTTACTTCTCCCTGGTAAAAGTAAATTAAAGCAAGACTTTTTTTTTTTTTTTTGCTGCATTTCCCTCTAAAGGAAACAAAGGCTTTAAAACAGCTCCAGCTTGTGCAGCACTTAGAAACCTAATGCTGGTCCCAGTGCTTAATGGTTTGCATTAGCTGCAAGCAATAAAATTATCCCAGGTCCTCACTAATGTTGGAATAATCATTTACAAAGATGGTTACCACATGCTGAAACTGTTTTCTTCTTTTTCTCTTTTTTTTACGACCCTAATTCGCTGTTATTAATAATGAATAAAAATGCAATTTTCTATTGGCTTGCTCCAGGGCTCTGGGAATCATTTCAATGAATATTTCAGCACATTATTTTAATCATGGCTCCACATACTCAGGGAGGGGGCTTGTTTTATAGGCTCATACCTCAACCGCCCCGAGACCCCGATCATTAAACCCCACGCTGTCTGCGTTGAGGTTCCTACCTTTGATTTACAAGACTTGTTAAAAAACATTGTAAAAAAGGAGGCAAGCTGTGCCATTTATACTTGTAATTTGATGCTGTATTTGTTAATGGGAGTGCCTGTGATTTATGTGCTGCTGCTCCCTGCTGTGCTGATGCTAGAGGCTTTAGCAGAGCTAACAGGACCGGGCCTGTGCAGAGTGTGGAGCTGCTCAGCCTGATGAGTCTGAGATGTTTCCCTGTGGTCAGACCATCATGGAGGAGAGTTTGCTCTGTCTAACCTGCTGTCCTCTTGTCTCCATCGCAGCCAGCTGCACGACTTCTGGCGTCTCGATTACTGGGAAGACGACCTGCGGCGGAGGCGGAGATTTGTCAGAAACCCATTTGGCTCCACCCACTTAGACGTCACGTGCAAGTCACTGCAGGAGTATGGTGAGTTACACATGTATATAATCCTTTTTTATCATCAGAATGAAGGTGCTGAAAGTTCACAGACATCGTAACCTGGTATTAAATGTAGATTTTTATTGTTGCTGTTCTGCCTTTTAGAAACATGATTAAACTTTTAGCCTCGGCTTGTCCACATAGTTTAACATAATACTTAGACAGACTTTTATTATGAAATTATTTATGAGTTGTGTGACTCGAACATGACACATCCATTTTATTGGACTTTTTATTTCCATGCAAACCAAATTTGCTCAGCTCATTTTTTGTTTTCCTCTCGGTGCCTGAATCTTTCCTCCGTGACCCGGCAGCTTCTCCACCCTGGGTCCATTTTACCTTAAACTTTGCAACTTTTAACAGAAACCAGCTCAGTGCTCTGACAGTGACTCAGCTCTGCTCTCCTGCCTGTGACACAACAGCAACAAACAGCAACAAACAGCACAACTATTGATTGTGAAGTGAAAGGAGTCTGCACCTTTTTAATTTCCTGGAGAATAGAAATGTGGAGGTGCGTTGTGCTCAGGCTCCTCTTTATAATACTTGTTTATACGTAGATAATCATGACGGTGTGCACTGACCTCATTGTGTCTCAGTGTTGAGCTGCTGAAGCAGACCATTGGCTGCATTCAGGATGTCATCCGGCTGCTCTCAGCTCCTCCTCTGCCTCCTCTGCTGTACGTACATCATGGCAGCTCAGCTCTGGATGAACCGGTGCCAGCTGCTGCCGCGGCGGCAGGTGGTCTGCACATAACACATACATGCAATAATTGCACCGTCTGCTTTAGAGATTTTTTCTCCCCCTTTTCTTTTAGCTACAAGTTAACATCCTGAGCTTTCAGTGTTGTGCTGCCTCCAAATGTTACTGCAGGAGTTTTAACCTGCTTTGAAAAATTGAAGGATTTTAAGGATTTCAGTATCATTGACAAATAAATTGCGTTGCATTGCATCAACACTGCTGAAATCAGAAATAGAAAACTCTCCTCCCACTGCTGCAGCTTTGTGCTGCTCGCTGTTCATCCACATTTTCAACCTGCTTCAAAGTCCTCGTCTCACTAATAACTGATAACAGGCTCCACATGGTGTCGGCTTTAGTTTGATGTTTGGTTTTTCACAGTTACTAATTATTTTGTATTTGATAAATATATTTTTTTGTTGAATAAAAAACAAACATGAAGACCACAATCAAGCTGCTTTAATCTGTTTTAACAATAATAATTATAAATATCTTCTGAGGTCAGTTGTGGCAGGAAAGCAAAACAGAAGAAGTTTATTAATCACATGTGTATATTTAATACTTAAAGAAAAACTTACTGCCTATTAATGACATTATAATGCTAATTCTTCTGACTCTATATAAACACAGAGCACTGAAAATACCTCATCTTAATGAAATTAATTCCTATGTAGTCTGAGGGAGAGAATATTAATAAGCCAATAAAAATACTTTGTCCTGTTTTTGTTTCTTCCTCTCTGAGCATCGTCGTTGTTTTTTTTACTGCTGTGTCTTTGTTCAACTGCTACATTGTTTCTTTTATCTCCTTTATGTGACAGATGTCCTCATGTGCCACAGATACTTTTCATCTCATTCAGTCCATCAGTTCCCAGGAAAATGTTTTTGAACTCTGGGTTGTGTTTGTGCAGTTTAGCGCCTGGTGCAGCTGACTGAAGACTTGTTGAAGTCCTGCTGAGCTTTTAATGAGCAGAATAATGTATAAACTTGTCAAGTGAAGGGGATGGGCTGCAGTCGGAGGCCCGGTGCTCTCCACCAGAGGTGAGCTGCTCTCTCAGGCTTTGATGTGGCTGCACGGCACAGGCCTCGTTTCGTTAGGACTTAAAATGATCTTTTTGTTCTTTGGTGGAGCTTCAGTGGGTGTTGTCGACAGTGACAGTTTTAAATATATTATGACACTGTGTTTTTAATTAACATAGTATTGAAGATGGGCCTGTCTGGAGCAGGTGACCCGGTGCAGAGGCTCAGAGGTTGGATCCATTTGATGCTGCAGAGGTTTTTCGTGGCGGCTCCACGGTGGAGAATAAACACAGAAAGCAACAAAGAGGCTTGTTGGCTCAGGAGAGTCATTATTAATACTTTAAAATCTGAGGCTATTGGAGAACCAGCAGGTTGTCGAAGCTGAATCCACAGTTTGTGGTCTGACAGCAGGAGATGACAGTACACACCCAGGCAGCAGCTGGAGTTTGAAGAGGGCAGCGTTACACTGTTCACAGTAAATGTCTGTCTCACTAACTCACTTGGGTGAAGTCAAAATGTTCGCCGAGGATTTTTTTCACGAGCAGTTCAATGAGGAGCTCACATGGTTTTTGACAACATGGAAGTTTCTCAGATTTTGTCATTTTTCAGAAACAAAAGACTTTTTAGGATGAATTAATATTTGTTATGTGGAAGTATTGATATTTGTTCCCTGTGGTATTTTTATTTATTTTTTACATTAAAATTTGACACTTTTTTTGCACCAAAAGTTTATTAATTAAAGTTTGTTTTTTGGAGGTTTTGTCCTTTGAGCTTTTGGGAATATTTATTTTTTCCTGTAATTATAAAAAGTAAACTTAAAAACATGTGGTTATTATATCGGCACAGAGAGTGTAACCTTTGTAATCACTCT